>APFE031055864.1:0-20940 GCA_000404065.3 Pinus taeda | reverse complement strand
TATATATTAATATTATTTATACCCTTTATCATAGTCAAACTAGCCGTTATCCAGTCAATTCTAGCTGTTGTTTTTTAGCCGTTGAGTCATGGGATACTCTGCCCTATCTATTTAAGGTGCTAAGTGAGATCTGCGCATTCAACTTGTCCTGACGATGAACCACACTGGTTGGTTCGAAACGCGTCGACAAAAGTTTTTCTATGTGATTTTTGCCAAAGATTCTTCAAAAGAAAAAACACAGAGAATTTTGTTATATTGTATATCACACCTAATAATTAACATAAGATTTTGTTTGCTTGGGAAATTTTTTATATTGTACATCGCACCTAATTGTCACAAGAACATTTTGTTTGCTTGCTCTACTGGATTTTCAGTCGCTGGCTTAATGTTGTCATGAGCGTTGAGGTTGATCAGGGAAGATTAGATTGATTCTTGCATAAAATGTATTCTATCCGTCATTTTCTAAATTGCATATTTTCTTTGAAGCATCAAACCATTTTTCAAGGCATCTTCAAGGGTTTTAAAACATTTAATATGATGCCATTTGCTAGGGTAAACTTTTATCCACTTGATATCCCCAAAAAGAAATAGTGAACTAATTTATTTGTCTCCTCGTTTTTGAAAATAAATAAGGATGGTTGTTAATCAACAAGTCTGTGTTAGATATGGAGGTTAATAAAGCATAATTGTTATTGAATTGAGGTTTCTGTGATCCATAACAAGTTTATAAGAAAAGTTTTTGGCCATAATCACATCAAAATTTATTTGTTGACGTGTTTTGAACTAGCGAGTGTGGTTCATAGTCACTACAAGATGAAGAACTAGACCATAGCGATAAATTAAATAGAGAGATCCCTCATTCAAATGGCTAGAAAGAAGCAACTAATTTTTATTACAGGAAACCGCTACAATGACCGGACTATAGCTGAATTTGACTAGATCAAGGGTTGGGGAAGTTTATTAATTAGTTAGTTAATTAATTAATTAGTTAATTTTGTTACATTTAATTATTTTGACTTAATTTTATATGTAACTTAATACATCCCTTAATAATTATTAAAAAAAATTATTCTCTTTTCAATTCAAGCTAAATAAATTATATGTGAAAACATTATGATATACATTAAACTAAAAAAAGAAGTTTATTAATTAAATAATTAGTTAGTTTAATTTATTTGGTTAACTTGTTTCCCATGTATATTTATGCATTATCTCCTTTTAATTCACATATATGAAGGATTATGAGATAAGCTAGGAAAAATTATATAAATGTTTATTAAATGACTAATTAAATTGATTATTTGTTTATTACTTATATTTTGATTTCATTTAAATGAATGGGTTACTAAAACTGTTCTGGGATGAATATGGATTATAGTGTATCAAATAATCTGTTAAACAATCAATATTTTTAATAAGTTTATATAATTTAAATATCCCTGCTTATAACTCTTTATGTTTATAAATAAACTTAGTAATTTTAATAAAATATCTTGAATTAATTTTTTTTTTTTATAAAGAATCTAACAAAAAAAAAAAGAGAAGGGAGCAAAGGGGAATGCAAACAATTCATCAAACAAGGGAATAAAACAAGAAAGGAAACAACTAGAACGAAGAAGGGTAAAAAGTGGGGGCGGGGGCTAGGAGGAGAGGGCAGGAATCCAACAACTGCTAATCAGCTGTCATCTTTGTTGAGATTGATTAGTTGCTTCTTTCTAGCCGTTTGAATGAGGGATCTCTCTATTTAATTTATCGCTATGGTCTGGTTCATCTTGCCCTGACGATGAACCACACTTGTTGGTTCGAAACACGTCGAAAAATGAATTTTAATGTGAATATCGCCGAAGACTTTTCTTAAAAACATAATTGTATTTCTGCCACCACCTTTTAAATATGAAATAATTGAACATGCTCCCAATGATGATCCTTGTACCAATGTTGACAGGAGTTGTAGGTAGCATGCTGGCAAAACCACCCAAAAGCACTATTGTGTTGATTAATTTCAACCATTCTGCTTTGGGGAATAACTTCCTTAAACTCAACACTATCACAAGGAGAATTGCAACCACTAGGAATAACCACACCAAGTTTTTGTATGGCTTGAACAGGCATTTCGGACCAACTAGACCCCATATGATTGATGCATCAAAGGCTACTCTGTCCTTCGGACACTTCCAAGGGTTGTCAAGAGGCAGAGAATCCACATCATAGATATTCTCTATACCTATTAGCATCCACCACACAATTCATAGATTGATTGTACCTGCAATTATTGTGCCCACAAGATGTGTATATCCACAAGTTAGCCCCTAGACTCAAATATAGTTAATCAAAAATTGAACCCCACAACAAAATGATACTTGTGGTTCATAAATTTGTTTATAAGATTGAACACTATAGAAGAAATGTAAATTATAAGAGCCACACTTGAGCAACATACATGCAACGTGGAGGAATCTTCATGTAGTGCCCAAGCTTCAAGTCTGCAAAAAACTAAATAGCATGTACTATGCTAATCCTTCCATAAGTCTTGAAAAGGATATTGGCAATTGGTTTTCAAGGCAATAAGTACCCAATAATAAATTTTGCAACAACATTGTAACCTAGTTGTTGTTTTCAGAACAATAACAGATAGATTTCAACATGGGTCTAGTTCACTTCAAATAGACAACCTTATAATTACAACCCAATGTGCATAAAAAGAACATGAACTCACACTTGCTTTACTGGCATGGGTAGGCATGGGAGAGGTTTTGATGTAATGATTTCCTTTTATGTACTCTTGGAAGGCAAGCTCACTGCATCTTTTGCAATGTCAGTTTCATTCGGAAACAAAATAACATAAGCTAATTTTCTTTCAGTTTTAGAAAATTATATTGATCTCTGAAAGTAACATAGTTTAATTCTGGTGAGCACAGAATTCATTTTGTTGCCCCTAGTCATAGGGCTTTTTTGGGGAAATGGATAGTTCAATAGGCAGGAAGAAATAGATAATGTATGGATGGTCTAATAGGCAGGTAGAAAATATAGTATGTAATATTATTAATGGGCATATCCTTTTAATGGAAAAGTTGAGTTATGAAACCTTTCAGGGGCAACTGATCAATTCCATTTGGGTGAAGTTACAATTTCTAATCAGAGTTGTTTATACATATTTCAGCTATAATTGGCAACTTGAGAAAATATATCGAACTCTTGAAATCAGAGTCAAGGTGGACATGCTAGCTCTCCTTGCTTAGTATGGAGGTTAAATCTGGGTAATTACATCTTGATTCCATACCGAATCATTGTTGATGTGCCTTTTTATATTTTAGTGATAAAATATAAGATGCATATTCCAAAAGAAAGGGTTAACAAATGATGCCATACAAGCATGCCTATGTTAATGAGAATATAAAATAGGTACCATGGCAACATTGTACATAGAGACATCTCTTGCTCATTATTCTGGCATTAAGCAGATTGAATATGAGAAATTTTACTGCTTAACAAGAAAGGATGGGAAAGGAACCTGATTTGTAGTTGCCTGAATCACTTTGACCTCTCACATCAAGAGATCAAGGAGAGACGGATGAGGTAGGTATTTGGGAGATCAAGGAGAGACAAAGAGAAACCTGGCAGGGTATTGGGATGGGGGAGTTTTTGCGAGGAGTCTCATTTTCCACATTTGTGTTGCAGGGTAGAAAAATACATGTTAGCTAATATCAAGAAAGGAAAATCAACAGTAAAGTAAACTTGCATCTAAAACGTGGTAGAGAACCCTCGTCACTAGATAGATTATTTGCTTGAGTCACTTGCAAGATTAGACAACTTTTGAAGTGGACTTGTAATAGAAAGACTTGACTTGAGTGGAGGAAATGGAATAGGCTTGGTTCTTCTATGAGCAATGGGAGATTGTAGTCTTACTATGGTCAATGGTGAAGGAAATATAAAAATTGAAAAAAATTAAAAATCAAAAGGTACAAACATTTAGTTTCATAGCTAGAATAATTTCGCTGTGCTACACTAGGAAAGTGTAATCTTACAATGGCTTAATGGTGAAGGAACTATACAAATGAAAGGAAATTATAAATCAGAAGATATATACATTCAATTTCATAGCTAGAATAATTTCCTATGCATAAATTGGCAACCTACAAATGCCGCCTTCTGATCATAACATTTAAATATAAGCGTTGTGTAGAAATCCAACATAAAACTAACCAAAAACCATGAACATGGTATCTGGTGTGCAATACCTCATAATGGTGCTCATGTGACACACGTAAATAAATAGTAAAATATCAACCCACCCAATTAATGAATATATTAATTTGATATCCCTTGTTAAGTAATGATTAGCTCCAAGAGCTTGCCTTAAATAAATTGAAATGAAATTTTTATTAATGTCCTCGGAATACCTTATAACATCTATGGGGCCAGTGAAAGCTAAAAGAACCTTAACATCACGATTCCCTGAAACTGCGAACCGTTGGCATGAAGATTTCCTTTGGCTTGTTTTTCTTCAGATGTTCTACCACAAAAGTTTTAAATTCTCTACATAGAAAAATATAGTTTTGTTCCTGCATAAATTTTTTATTTGAAAAGGTCCCTGAACAACAGAATGATGAGGTATTTTGAATGATTAGAAAATACTTGTGAATTATTCTATTTTGTCGCCTTTGACGAGACAAAACATGCTTGAATAGTTCTCAACTTGCGATATTTCATCGTGCTGAGAACATTGGCTTTTTCGAATAAACATGTAGGGCTTTGTAGAAGCTAATTGTTTCACATTAAGAATCATTCTTTCTGCAGCCTTAGTTATCCAACTCAATGGGTTGAACAAAGAAGGGAAGCATCTCATCGATATTAAGAGAAGTTGTTAGGATCCACTGAACCAGCTGAAAGGGTGGCTTGCCTCAGATACTCGTTCACACATTCTGATACTAAAAATAAATAAATGGCCACATATTACATGCATTCCCATACCCAAAAAGGTGTAACTAAAATTACGAATAAATGGAAAGTATGCAATTTTTTTTCATGGCAGTGGGTGGAATCACATATGTCCTTAGCTGGAAAGAGATCCACATTGTGTTTTGCATGGACTCCACATGTTGTAACCTGGTAGATGCACTATCCTCCATTTTTTCCACTGCAGACTCTCAAATGCCTCTGGACTCAAGACAGGTGCCGATGATTGCCGTGCTACAAGGTGTGACACACTTAACTGGTTGTCTCTTCTATCCATCCAAAGGAGTGCTTGATGATTGCCATGCTACAATGTGTTGTGATACACTTAACCATCCAAAGGAGTGCTTGATGATTGCCATGCTACAATGTGCGACACACTTAACTAGTTGTCTCTTGCCTCTTCCATCCATCCAAAGGAGTACTTGCAAGTGCATTCCATTGCATTCAATGAGCAACGACGAGTGGACAAAGGGACTAAACAAGTTTTTTAAGAGACCACGCATAACGAGGACTTCGTTTGCTATCGAAAAATACACAGATCGGGATGGAGAATGTTCTGCAATAAAAAAATTCAACATTCTTCACTTTATTTTTTATGGAACGACTTCTCTAGTGCTCTCGTTGCCAGAAGGGCATTGAAATATTTTATCATGGACAAAAAAGTAAGTGAATTATATGCCCATGTCTTTCTTAACACAATCTATGGTCAAATATGATGCCAGTAACACCAATATATGTCAAGTGCAATGACCTTTGAGCATCGGCCTTCAAGCAATGACTAGTAGCAATGAAGGGCTCTCTGTAAGGACCCTCCTCAGCCACACTACTCCGTTCCTGATTGCTTTCAATCACTAGTGGCAATGAAGGGCTCTCGGCAAGGACCCTCCCTAGCCACACTACTCTGTGCCTGCTTGCATTTGAGTGAGCTACATCGTATTACCTTTAGATTTAGAAGTTCCCTACATGATTAAAAGAAATTGGATAGCTACGCACTAGATAGACAATGCAAGCTTGTTTCTGTGGTGTCTAGGCCAACCTGTAGAGATAATTAGTATGGTTCAATCCAACTATGCCTATAGCTATTCCCATATACATGCATGCCGATATCGACTATGACGTCTGTGAGAGATATGTTGACGTAACTGCTGACTACCATGAGAGATATGGTGACATAACTGTCGACTACTACATAGCTTTTGCACCTTTTCAATTCCTTGGTTCTTGTCTTGAAGGGACTGGATATGGATATTTCTACGCACTAGCAAGCTATAGAATTGTCATTTCAGAACCATATATAACATGCAAAGCGAGACCGGGCTAGTAAAGGCCTTGTGTCAGTGCCCTCTACGCTCGCCACTTGCATCCTCATGTAGGTCATGCAAGCCACCTATCTAAGGTAAGATATAGGTATGTAGGTTTATCTCACAACCTGAGATATCATCAAACATTAAATGCCTCATAATTAATGCTAGCATTAAGCTAGCATTACCCTGCTCTTACAATAGTGATCCTAATTTATGACATAGTCTTACAACAATGACCTTAAATTTAGTAAATATATCAATATCGCCTCGATATGAGGCCAAATAAGATGGCAAAATTATTTTATTGGATGGAAAGGAATATTCATCCGAATCTATAAAAAGACTTTTTCTTAAAACGTAAAATGACTTCTTTGGTTTCATGTCATCTAATAGCGCTGACTTAAAAACGATTACAATAATCCCTGGAAGCCCAAAGGGGCAGGAACTCATAAAGTATATTGTGATATTGTATGTCACACCTAATATTTAATACGAAAGATGTTGTTGTCTCGGACGTTGTATTTTTGGGTTGCTGGGAGTTTTCCACTTGCTCACTGAGCACAAGAGGAAATTAGATTATATTTTCGTGGAAAGTCTTCTATTGGCCTCTCTAAAAAACATATTTTTCATAAAATCGTTAAACAATTTGTAAAGCATATGCAAATGCTTTAAAACAAATCATTTCACCTAATTCTAATTAGTAATTTAAAAACCAAACAACTTCTCATATTTGACGGCATTTTACCTAATTCTGATTAGTAATTTGAAAACGAAATAACTTCTCATGTTTGGCATATGCTTCTGTTGGGATGGAAAGAAGAGAGAAGATGAGTTGATGAGGCTGGGATATCCGGCGCAGAGGACCACAACTTTATGGAGTACCAAGGAGATGGTCTGTCCTCCACTTCACCATTGAAGCCGCCTCGAAATTGGATTTACGGAGGATATGATGCGAAAAGACAGGTAAGTTAGAACTGAGCAGTCAATACTCCATAATTTGAAGAGGTAAATTCCTGAAAATTAGGCATGGACAAAGAATATATTTTTGACTGTCTAGTTGTGCTAATATTAATAGTTGTTGCAAAAATAATACTTTGTCAAATGCTAAATGATATATGGAACTAAGTGAAATCAATAGTGAAATAAGAAGAAATACAATCGATCTGGAAGACCTCCTCAACATGGCAACAAATTGACGGAGTGCTAATGAATAATATGTGCACAAGTGGTTTCCACTTCATCTTTAGCGATGGGCTTGATTATTTTTTATGATGCTAGGAAATTATCCATTCTTGGGGTTCTCTTGAGTAGGATGTTGGTTTAGCAGATGCAGGATATTCAACGCCTTTACAAAATTATTGCACTTTTTGTGTTTCGAACTCAACTTAGCTCAGTCTTCGTGCCCTAGGCTCTAGTAGAAATTAAGTCAGTTGGTGGTGGTAGGTACTTTTGGAAATAGCCAGCGAAGACGACATGATGTCTGAGGGCTAGGATGTCACCGAATGATCTTTTCTAGAGTACAAATGTCGAATAGCTTAGAAGAAACTATTGACAGTGGGATTTGTCGCCGTCAAATTGTCCCACTGAATTTTGAAACTGGATATCTCAATGGAGCAAATTAACTAAATCAGACCAACACTGTTGTCAATCACATCTGTTGGGTAGCGGAAGCCCCGCGCAATGGTCATAGGGCACAAAGCCCGCAATTTTGGGAAAGGTAAAGGTAAAGATTCCGCAAGAAGTGTAGAGCACAAGGTGTAGTAGGTCAAAGTCAAAGGGTAGTCCGCCCAAAAATAATGTAAAGAAATGTAAGTTGAGTCGGCCTCCCCATGGATCACGATCCATGGAAAGGTATAAATAGAGCAAGGCTCTATGGGTAGAGGTTGCTAAGTTTTGGGTTATGATCTTGATGTAATGGGTTTTTGAGCAATCGATAAGCATCTGTAAGTCCGAGTCAAGAGTGTGGATAGTAGGTAGAGGCTCTGTCGCTGTGTGCATAGAGGCTTGGAAGAGTCCACATCTATGTGCACGGACTCCTGCAGCCGAGTGCACAGAACAGATCTAGATGTATTGGTGAAGAAAGGAAATAAAGATAAGTAGCTTTGATATAATTCTGTGTCAATCTGAAGTATCGCAAATCTAGCTTTTTGAATGAATGATATTACTGTTTGATCTATGCGCATCTGCTTACATGTGAATCTGTGGTTAATCTAAGTATGTGAACTGAGTAAAGCTAATAAATTTTTGCTTAAAAACCTTTTTAGGTAATACTTCATCACATAAAGTAAATATGTAACCAACACGCTAATAACTAGTGAAGAGTGTTCTGGGTTTGGATCTACGCAAAACAGACCAGCACGATGCTGCGAAAGGTTGTGTGAACCCTCCAGATCACATATAGACACCCCAAGGGTGTGGAAACTTGGTTCCAGCACCCTCCCCTACTACCTCGGGTGAGACCTCAGTCGGCACTCCGCAGACTATCGCTAAAAGGGCCGGTAGCTGCGAGATTTGATTGGCTAAATAATTCTTCCGAACCTGGGTCAAGCCCATATAAGCCAAAAAATGTTTCCGTTGCCGAGACCAGGATCTGCCTAAAGGGTGTCTAGTGTGAAATGCAGGGACTCAAAGAAATCAGGGACAATAGTAGTTCAAGGGTAACAATGACAAGCACGATCTAGTTGCCGGTATTCAAAGGAGCAGGAGGCGAAGACCTAAGACAATTCTGGTTAATATTAACATTAGTATGGAATGCACAATGAATTACGGATGATAATATCAGAAAGGCTACCTTAGTCAGCGCGCTGTAAGACTGATCACTGACATGGTACATAAAGTACTAAAGCGATCATCCAACGGCAAGGACAACAGACATCCAGACTGAATTAAAGAAGGAATTTAGCCGGCCGAAGTCAGAAACACAGTCAATTATAGGGTTCAAAGAGATCGCAATGATGCCTGGTGAAACATTGTGGGATTTAAACCAAACACTGAAAAGCACTATTCGTGAGGCTAACATAACATTAATGGATGCACAACATTGCGCTTGGTTTATGGCATCCTTAACACCACATCTGAGGACGGCTTTATCACAATAGAAGATCTCAACCCAGACCAAAGCACTAGAGACAACGATGAGATTACATGAAACTCCGTTACAAGACCTGGGGTTGGGAGTTCAGCAAATCCAAGCGCAAATCTAAAATTTGTGTTTGGAAATGACAAAGTTAAAACAAGAACAGGTGCCGCGACCAAAAGTCCAGGAGGAAGTATGGTGTATAAAGTGTAGAAGACAGGGACACGATAAAGATCACTACCCGATCTCAGTGAATCTTGTGACAACAGGGGGACCAACATTGCTGCGACAAGAGGCACAGGCAGGATTAGGCACCGTAGCCCCGCTCTGGTGCACCATTTGTCAGGTAGGAGGAAAGCACAACATGGATAACTGCCATCTACTATCAAAATACAACTAGACCCCCCAGCAGCTATTTTGCAACTTTTGCAGGTCGTTAGGCCTTAAGGAAAGAGACTACCATAACTACCAGCTGTTTATGGACCAGTCACCTGCGTACAGAATGCAGACTGAGGCGCGAGGTCAAGATCCAGCCGCAGTGATTTCCCGTGGTGGGTTCCAGGGCCGTGGACGAGGACAGGGCAGAATGGGGCCAAGAAGGGGTTGTGGGCAGCTAATCTGCTACAATTGTAGGGTACTATGAAATTATGTGTGGGACTGTACCAACCCCACTAGAATTTCGTGCAGATATTGTGACCAATTCGATCATGAGCTAATAGATTATCCGACGCTGATAGCACAAATTCATGAAAAAGGGTAGCGTAACCACCAACAACCCGGAACGTACAAATGATGAGGTCTGAACCCCGCAAGGAAGATCCCAACGCTAACATGGTACTGAGAAGTGGCATGACCATAGGAATGGATATAAGGAACTTAAGAAACGAAGATGCAGGGGTGGGTACGGAAGCATATCTGGAAGCTCGAGAAAGCTTCGTGGAAGTCTCTACCCCAGGTAGTAGGGATTAGCCTGAATTGGTCAGGGATCCCTCGATGATAACTACCTTTCTAGAGACGTGTATGAAATTGCTTTGTGATAGCAGGGTAGTTAAAGGCTTACAGGAATTGATAAATAGATGTGCAGGATGGAGTGAACCTTACATAGTTTGAAAGTTAGGAAGACATACATCACGGACCCGGAGGGAACTGTGACTCACAGCGCAGATCGATGAATATAAAATGGATCAGGTCATTTTGGATCTAGGATCAGATGCAAACATACTTCCTAAACAGACTTGGGAACACATGGGTAAGCCGAAGCTACAATGGTCCCCTATCCAACTATGGATGAAAATTAGTAGAAGGTGCTACCCATAGGAAGGCTGCAAGGAGTAACGGTCGATCTTGACGGTGCAAGTACTCGGACAGACTTTGAAGTTATTGAACTCATGGAGGAAAGAACACCCTATTTTGTGTTGTTAGGAATAGATTGGGCCACTGACATGAATGGAGTTATCAATTTAAAAGAGCGAACAATGGTGTTTGAAAAAAAGTCACTCGACGTAGTTATTCCGCTAAATTCTGCTGAAAGACCGTGCTACGTTGAACCCGTGCACAATATAGAAAGCGACGACGACGTAGGTTGTAGCTACAGAGTGTCTGCACAAAGGCAAGAAAGGGGTAGAACAATGGAGAATAAACGAATATTATGAGGCTATGAAGAATCTTTCCCTTTTGAGTCAGAAGACGAGCGGTGGCGCAACAGGTGGAATGGAGTAACTACTCTACATTGCAACATGGTGACTAAATCTCTATACTGCATGAGGATCCAAGATTGTGAAATGTCAACGTATGATGTGCTGACGTTAATAAATGAATTCTTGACTAAATTTGAAGTCGCAGTACCAGAGCACCAACGATTTGATGCGTTGAGGTGGACATTGCGTGCAACACTTGAGTGATGGTGGGGAACACATGAAGGAACTTTCAACGATTGGCACGCCTGTAGGGGTATGATGAAGATCAGATTTGGAAAGCCAGAAGTACGCCTAATGGAGAAATATGATGGACATGATGATCCATGCATGCATATGACCAGATGGGTTAAAGCCTATGGAGAAGAACCTCAGCCCGAATGGGTACACTTATGTTATCACACCCTAGATGTCATTCCTAGAAACTGATATACGGAAGCGGAGCTTCGACACGAAAAAAGCGAGTGGGATATCTTGTGCAAAGAGTTTTTATCAACCTTCCTCTTTGAAGGTCAATGGATTGATCCCGTGGATGATGCATTATAGTTGGTAAAGGCCGCCATTTTCAAGACGTCACTAGAACCAAAAGAAACAGTGCAGCCTCACTAGTCGCGAAAACTGAGTCAGGCTCTCGAATGCTATAATGTCCAAGTAGAAGATGATGAAGACAATCTACAAAACTTTAATATTCTAGAATCAGAAGGGAGTCGTGAGGTGTGCGGACCCACAATCAAAGATCTAGATATCACGCCGCCATTGAAAATGAGACAAGTCAATATTGGAATAGAAGACGAGCCGAAGTATACAACGCTTGGGGACTATTGGGATGACGCCACAGTGGAGAAGGTTGTTGAATTGCTTTGCAAATATCAAGATTTATTCCCAACAAAGATCATGAAGCTAAAAGGGATCCTAGGAGACCTGGGAATGACGAAGATAACATTGAAGCCTGACACAAAACCGGTTAAGTAGTGACCCTACCAATGGAACCCAAAATATAAAGAAAAAGTCTACAAAGAACTCGATGAGATGCTGGCAGTTGGAATCATTGAACAATCGAGGAGTCCGACTGGGTAAATCCAATGGCTATTCAGGAAAAGAAATAGAAGGGGGAGATTTGTATCTGCATGGATCTCTAAAAGCTCAATGATGCTTGCGTAAATGATCCATTCCCAACTCCGCTTACAGATGAGGTATTGGAAAATGTGGGGGGGCAGGAAACCTACTCCTTCACGGATGGGTTCTCAGGATACCACGAGATCAAGATCGCACGAGAAGACAGAAGTAAATTGACGTTCGCCATTGAATGGGGTTGTTTATAGTACACAGTGATGCCTTTTGGACTGAAGAATGTGTCAGTGATATTTTCATGAATAATGGTAGTGGCAATTAAAGAATTTATACAAAAGTTCTTATAAGTCTATCTTGATGATTGGACCGTGTTTGGACTGGTTAAAAAACATGTAGCGAGCTTACGGTTGATGTTGGATACTTGTCGTTGACACCAAATTGCGCTTAACTTAAATCAATGTACTTTCCTTATCCCATTTGGGAACCTGCTGGGCCATGTGGTTTGTAAGTAAGGCTTGATGGTGGATCCAGCAAAGATCACCGTCATCCTCAATCTGCAAGCGCCATGAAATGTCAAGAAACTGTGTGCCACACTAGGACACATAGGCTACTATATCAAATTCATCAAAAGCTACGCCGATGGAACAATTGCTGAAGAAGGATGTTACGTATTGTTGGAACGAGGAATGCAACAAAAGTCTGGAGATGCTCAAGGAAAAGATGGCATCAGCTCCTATATTGATCTTTATGAAATGGGATGTTGAGTTTCACGTGCATGTCAATGCATCCTGTATCGTACTGGGGGCGATACTTACGCAACCAGGAGTGGAGGGGATTGATCACCCGATTGGATTTGCAAGTCATCGGTTGTCAAAAGATGAGAAGAACTACTCTACTACTAACCACGAGGGATTAAAAATGGTATAAGCGATTCAAAAATTCTGCCACTATCTGCTTGGAGGCCACTTCAAGATGTATACCAATCACTCGGTGTTAAAATACCTAGTGAACAAGCCTATGTTTGGGGGGCGCATTTTTAGATGGTTACTATTATTTCAGGAATATGACTTTGAGGTCGTCGTAAAGCCGGGACGTCTAAACATAGGCCCAAATCACATGTCCTGAATTGAGACTGGTGAAGAACCCACAAATCTAGAGGATGGACTCCTGGATGCACAACTATATGTGGTGCGCGTAGTGGATGGTCACTTTGAGGACATAATCCATTTCTTAACTACAGGAACTGTAGCGCAGGGATATTCCATTCAGCAGAAGAAGGAATTGGTAATACGCGGAATAGACTTCACCGTGATTGCAGGCCAGCTCTAAAAAATGGGCAACAATGAAATATTGCAAAGGTATGTCCCAAAATTCGAGCGATGTCAGATCCTAGCCGAAGCACATGGGGGGGTTGTTGGTGGACATTATGCAGGTTGCACGACAACCCAGAAGATTCTTCATGCAGGATTATGGTGGACCACTTTGCACCAGGATTCCAAATCATACTGCCAAGCCAGTGACGTATGCCAGCGGATGGGGAAACTGTCGCAGAGAGATGAAATGTCACTCTAGCCACAACTGACGCTACAACCATTCGAAAAGTGGGCAATCGACTTTGTAGGACCTATCGAGCCACGAGGAAAGACAAGCACTCACTATATCATCACCGTGACAAAATATTTGACCCGATGGGTAGAGGCACAACCAGTCAAGGATTGTATGGCTGCAACAGCTGCAAAATTTTTGTTCAAAAACATACTGAAAAGGTTTGGATGTCCCAAAATTATCATGAGCGATCGGGGTATGCATTTCCTGAATGAAACAATCAATTCACTCACTGAGGAATTCCAAATATATCACCAGCAAAGTACACCATGTTACCCGTAAGCGAATGGGACAGTTGAGGCATTCAACAAAATCTTGGAGACCGCATTGACCAAGGTCTGTAATGCACAGTGAAATGGCTGGGACTTGCACATCCTTGCTATGCTATGGGCATACCGCACCACATGCAAGAAGTTGACGGGCCAAACACCATTTCAGTTGGTCTATGGCAAGGAGGCCATCATTCCTATGGAATACATTGTGCCTAGTCTACGGATTGCAGTAGTCACAGGTATGGCAGACCGTGCAGCTTTGGAGGAAAGGCTCACACAGCTAGCCGAACTGGAAGACGAATGGTTTTTGGCTGGATTCCATCAACAAGT
Source organism: Pinus taeda (assembly GCA_000404065.3). Classification (NCBI taxonomy): domain Eukaryota; kingdom Viridiplantae; phylum Streptophyta; class Pinopsida; order Pinales; family Pinaceae; genus Pinus; species Pinus taeda. The sequence continues at coordinate 6,632 of APFE031055864.1, read as the reverse complement.
ACAAAAGCAACGCAAGAAAGCGTGGCATGATCACCATATTAAGGTGCGCACCTTTAAGGAGAATGATCTAGTGTTGCTATATGACAGTAAGTTCAAGAAATTCCCTGGAAAACTCCAAATGAATTGGTTAGGGCCCTATATCATCAAAGAATTTACCGATGGGGGCATGGTTCAACTTGCCAAACTCAATGGAGACCTCTTTCAGGGCCGAGTGAATGGCAGTTGCTTGAAGATTTACACGGGTGACCAGGCCGCCTGACTAACCATTCGAGGGACAGTCTCACCACTCCAACCAGTTGAAAGAGAGCGCGGGACGGTAAAGCAGTCAGGGGGAAAGAGGCGCGAGGATTGGGCTACGTGCCGTTTTGGCTCACGGTTGCGTGAGAAAAGGTGCACCGATGCATTGATACGAAGAAAGGTGACTGTTCCTGTCACTGTTCATGATAAGATGTTTGCATTATAGAAAAAGGGAGTGGGTGGCGAGCAATTAAGAGAGGAAGTACGAGTCAGATATGAAACACGCTGCCATATATTTTGCACAAGGTTGCTAGAACAAGCAGGAACCAACGGATTTGAAATTCGAATTGCTTATTAATTCCCAAGGGGCATCCACCGGTTGACTTACACTTCAGGGGACGATAAGAGAAGTAGTGACATGGAGCTGTTTATTCTCTTTGCACAAGGAGTAAGCCTAAAAGGAGTAATATGGCCAATGAACTAGTAGGGCTTTCTGATGCGTAAGGTGTTGACAGCTGCAGGTGTTCCACAGAAGACATCAACCATAGTAGGGGATGTACTGGAAAAAGGGAGACACGAAGCAGAATTAGTCCAGAGGCCATCACCTCGCTCAGGCGTGGGTCGGCCAACCACAACAGAGAGGAAAAAGGATGGACGAACAAATACCATGGATAGACACAAAGTTCCTAAGTCGCCTTTGAAAGACCTTGAGGATTGGGATCTCGCAAACAACAGCACAGGTCTTGCAAAATTGCAACACAAGATACAACTGACAGTACGACTAGCAGATGCGAAGGTTGAAATTCGTTGCAGTGATACAAGGAGGTCCCAGATGGGGCTCGCCCGCTAGAGCTAAAATCCTAGCATAAGGTGTTCTGTGTTGACTGAGAAGAGCAGATAGAACATTATCGGTCACAGGAATGGGTCGCAGCAACACAACAGGAGACAGACAAAGCATCACATGAGACAACGAAGAAGCAGTAAAATAACGAGCGTCACTCCGAGGCAGGTGAACCACGAAGTCATGGCAGTGCATCTCGCTGCACCAATGAGTGACTCGGGATGAGTCACGATGGTTGTGTTGGGGGACTGTTGGGTAGCAGAAGCCCCACCCAACAGTGATAGGGCGCGAAGCCCGCAATTTTGGGAAAGGTAAGGGTAAAGATTATGCAAGAAACATGGAGCGCAAGGGTGTAGTAGGTCAAAGTCAAAGGGTGGTCTGCCCAAAAATAATGTAAAAAAATGTAAGTTGAGTCGGCCTGCTTATGGATCACAGTCCATGGAAAGGTATAAATAGAGTGAGGCTCTATGGGTAGAAGTAGCTAAGTTTTGGGTTATGATCTTGATGTAATGGGTTTTTGAGCAATCTGTAAGCATTTGTAAGTCCTAGTCGAGAGTGTGGATAGTAGGTAGAGGCTCTGCAGCTGTGTGCACAGAGGCCTGGAAGAGTCCACAATTATGTGCGCGGACCCCTGTAGCTGAGTGCATAGGGCAGATCTGAATGTATTGGTGAAGAAGGAAAATAAAGATGATTTGATTTGATATAATTCTGTGTCAATTTATGGTATTGCGGATCTAGCTTTTTGAATGAATGATATTACTGTTTGATCTATGCGCATCTGCTTACATGTGAATCTGTGGTTAATATAAGTATGTGAACTGAGTAAAGCTAATAAATGTTTGCTTAAAGACATTTTTAAGTAATACTTTATCACATAAAGTAAATCTATAAACAGTGTGCTAATAACTAGTGAAGAGTGTTCTGGGTTTGGATCTACGTGGAACAGACCAGCGCGACACTGGGAAAGGTTGTGAAAACCCTCCAAATCACATCTAGACACCCCAAGGGTGCAGAAACCTGGTTTCGTCACCCTCCCCTGCTACCTCGGGCGAGACCTCAGTCCGCGCTCAATGGACTGTTGCCGAAAGGGCTGGTAGTTGCGGGATTTACTTGGCTAAATAATTCTTCTGAACCTAATTCAAGCCCATATAAGCCAACAACATCTGATTCACCTACTCCAAGTTCTTAAACAAATACTCCAAATAGATCAAGTCCACTTCGCAGAGCTACCTATATTTGAATCTACCCTAGAATCAATTGGTCAGTACTGAAGAGGTGGCCATAAACATGTAAGATATCATTCATTTGTTTTTTCTATTACAACGACTAGCTGGGATTGGTCATTGAACCCTCCTATTGGATGCTCCCCTATGTATGGTAATCTTTGTGGCAAAGACTAGCTAATCCTGGTGATTCGGGTGTCTCATCATTCAAATTCATTGGGGTAAAATGCACACTTACTTCTTGCTAATTGGTCGCAACCATCAACAATTTTTTTTTTTTATATTTGATCGTCCATGCCCTCACTCTGCCACTGATGGAACTATAAAAACCTACATAATGGAAGGCCAATCACCATTTATAGACCTGGACATTTATGTGGAATCACTCATAGAAGTAACTATGGCTGGGAAAAATGAAAATGCATACATATCCTGGCATAAGAAATCTAATACACTAAAAAGAAGGAATCCAATCTGCTACAAGAGGCTCTGGAATGAAGGATGAGTCCCCCACAGGGATACATAATCTTAGTCCATTATTGGAAACAAAGTCGCCATTAAAATCTTCAGAGGTGAATAGAATGCAAAGAACATTATAGGATAACCTTTCAAACAACAAACTCAAAAAAGTTAACGACAGAAGACCAATCAAAGCCTCGGAAGAGATTTAAAAACTAATCCTGGGAGTTGATTTATATTGGGAAAATGTGGTGAGACTCAGAAATCATATGCTTTTACGAATATGGGAGTTCATCAAAATGAATAGTGTTTAGATGAAGGATTGGACATAGAAAAGTTGGGCTGCTCTTCTCGTTTATCGACCGAAGGCCAGTGCGATGGTTAATGGTTGGTTTGGCTTCCATTTCCTAAATGAGGAGGATGCACAAAGATTGTTGGTTTACCTTGGGTCAAAGGTTTGGGTTTTTTGGTAATGTAGCATTGGAAAGTCATCTTTGATCCAGTAGTTGCGACTCCAAAAAAAAAATACATGGAAAAAATTCCCAAGCTCGCCACTGAGCTATGTTCGAAGGGAGTCATAAAGGAATTAGCCAGAAAAATAAGAAAACTATATTATGTTGATGAAGGATGCATGGGACTACAAGATAAGAAAGCTTCCTGGTTTCTAGTAGAAGTGGATCTATCAAAAGGGTTGTTAGAAACAACTGACATCTTCTAGGCCACTTTCTCCATAAGATAGCAAGTTGACTATTGGGGAATCTCGTTTAGATGCCTTGAATGCCATAATACCATACATCTTATGGATACCTGTCCTTTTCACTTCATGATTTGAATCGAAGTTCGAAGTAGATATCCTCTCACAACAAGCAACTTGACAAGAGATATAAGGGAACTTTTATGGGTGTACTCCTTGCTGGAAAGCCATGTATCACAAAGGAAACTCTACAAAATGACCTAGAAGATCATCCTGCAAGTGTTGATATGATGTTTTTAATGAATGATGAGTATGGGGAGCTCAATAAAACTTCTAATGAGACAATGGAGGCCCCCTCACTCCAGACCCACACAAAATTAAAGGGCAAAGAATTGGTCTTTTGGGCATATAAATCAAGCAGGACTTCCTTGTTGTCCCCTATTTCCAACAGAAGCACTACTGAATCGATCCCCTCTCCTATTTTGGATGACATGTATATAGTAGATCTGGAGGATTACCCATGACTTGGACTAGAAAGGATTTTAATCAAGAAAAACCACACACTTTGTGAAGAACCAGGGAATGACAGATAAGTCTCTTTCATCTCAAAACCGTAGGAGGAATAAATCCCCTAAATTTAGAAAATTAACTCTTATAGGGGACTGAGAAACCAAAATGAATTTCCACTTCTTAGAATCTCTGGAGGAGACTCTATATATGCCCTTCGATCCAGGACCCTTAATAGATTCCATTGAACCAAGGGAAGACTCACACATCCGAAACCTTAGAGCAACGATTCCTATTTCTTCTGGTTCCCAATGAATCTAATGTCCCTAAATCTGAGAGGGTTGGGATCTGCCCATTCAAAAAGATTCTTGAACCACCACATCATGGAAAAACATCCATCAATGGTTCTCCTTGAAGAAATTATGATGTCTAAGGAAAAAGCCTTGGAGATATTACCTCGAATACGCCCGACATGGCATGGTTGCGCTACCAATTCCTCTGGAAATTCAGGTGGTCTTGGGACAATATGGGACCTTACCTATTTCTACTTTCTGGCCTATAAACTAATTTCTAGAATAATACTAACAGGACATGCTTGGGGTTGCAGTTGCAGAGTTTGAATTATTAATGTGTATGGCTCTTATAGAAATCATAAGCCTTTCTGGGAATTGATTGACAATTCAGGCTTGCTGGATATTCACCCGTTAATCGTTGCAGGGGACTTAAATTTAATAATGAATGCAGGTGAATGTTGGGGGCACAAGGCTAATCCAGATCCTCTGAGACAGATCCACTCCATACACTCACACTGTCACATGGTAGTCACATGGCCTTCACATGGGCTAGGGGGTGCGTGGCCTTTGTATGTTGGTCATACCAATGTCAAAAATTTCTACTCCCAAGAGGACATAAATATGTTGATTTGATCATAGTGGTGTATTGTATAACAAAATTCATAACGAAGCACTTAGGGTATTTTTTGGAACCATGGGGTACCCTCTTATTGTTATTGTTTTTGCCCTCACAATAAATAGTTAGCGCAATTTTGATAATATGCCTAGAAAAGAAATATAGGGTGGAAGAATAAGGATATTTACATAAGTTAAACTATATTAAGAAGGTAAGGGTAATACTATAAGAAAATTCTAACCTAACCTGGAAACATGATATGTGGTAGCGAGCAAGGCTCACATGACAACAGAAATTTAAAAGGAAACTTCAGTAAAGTTTCAGGGAGGATAAATTAATAGGAAAAATTCAATCAGAGGTTTACATAGATACATATCATCCTCCTTTATGTCTAGTTATAATTGTTAAATAAAAAAAATTAACATGTATGTGTTTATAGAAATATGATATTTGAGGAATGGGGTATGCGATATACATGTAATATTTCTTGATTCTAGCATTACAATTTGTATAATTTCTCTCTCACATCAGGCTTGGTCAATCAACAAATTTATCATTTAAATCACACAAATAAAATTGTTTCATCTTGACCTTTGAAACTCATTCAATGTTCTCTAGCTTTGTAATGAGTGCCAGTATTGCAGCAAGGATGCTACAACTCCTCGGCTACCAGCTTTACTTATCAACCGGGGTTCGTACAAACTTGGAGGTGACAGTGGTATATGCACAAGTAAAAGTGAAGGTCCTGCCTATTGTCACTATTCATCTGGTGAGAGACCCTAGTGGTTCCAAGCTATACTTCTATAGAGTTAGAAGAAGCTTGATTCTTTGATGGAAGAAGAGCAAATCTATTCTAAGAGAGCTACTCTACTACAGTAATGAGGAGAACAACATGTAATGCTAAATCACACCATATCCTACTTAATCATTTAAACATCTATGCTAAGCAGAATTTCTAAATTAACACTAACCTAATGCTGCTATATAAGTTACAGAAGTAAAGAGCATCAAACCATACGAATGTGTAAGCAAGGAAACTAAACTAAATATGTTTTCACTTTTTTTGGTTTTTGTGGTAAAATCAAGCATGCAATTTAATTGTTCTTGTAGATGTGATAGGTGGATGGGAGGTGGTTGAGGATAGCTAGAAGGTCTATGGAGTGTTTAAATAGTGTGGAATGTATTGAGTAATTGAATTATGAACTGTGTGTGGATTAGAATAATTCTGCATAACATAAGTGTGCAGGGAATTCAACAAGAATCCGAGAGAGAGGACAATGCTCAGAGGAGTATTGCGATGATGAGACAGTGTTGGAGTCTGATTGAGTAACCAAATAAAAGATTAGGAGTGGAAGCATTTAAATAATACATAGAACAACGTTCGGGGAGGAGTCAAGCGGAAGAGCAATTGAAGATCGAAATCAGCGAAAGGAAGACGTAATGAAGCAGCGGTGCACAAAACCCTTTGGCCTCCAAAAAATAAAACTAAAACCTAAAAATGAATTCTAAACGGATAGAAATGAAGAGCAGGATGTTGTGGATTACCTGGAGGTGACGACGTTCGATTCCGACGGTCTGATTTTCCGCAATCTCCACGGGAAGTTTCTTGCCAAAAACTCTTTTCTCAACCTCAACAGTAAAATGGTAAAAATGACATTGTAAAAGGTCTTTTTATAGGTTTTTTGGATGAATAAATGTTATATTTGTTTATTTTTCACCATGGAAGGTCATTTTAATGCATTTTTGCCCATCTCAAACAGGT
>APFE031055862.1:4199-27028 GCA_000404065.3 Pinus taeda | reverse complement strand
TGTTCCTAGGTTGACTTCTTGGATAATGAGCTGTCGTCGACAAGAAGTAACCCATCGTAGGAGGGCCTTAATGAATCCCACATCTACAACATGGAACGGAGCAAATGATTTTGTGGAGGTGAAAACAATCTGATGATACAAGGTTCAGGGTGGCGGTCATGAAGAATGAAGCGTGAAGGTATTGCAGTGGGTGAGACACAGGCTGGGCTGGTGAATTATCTAATCGACTTCTCTTGAACATATCAGCGACATTGAAATGGATTGGTAGCGTTAACCCCAAATATGGATGGTACGGTGGACCAATGGTAATATGACCGGTGAACGGAATAACCCAACCCGGCTCAATCATGGTGATGGAGTGAAAGTGTCATGTTCAAGAGTGACTCGCTAGCAATAAATTTTCTTCAAGTTTTCTTCCCAATTTTCCCCAGTCATTGTTGACCAGTACCTCTTTATTTTTATCAATCTTGAGGAGGATAACATATGCTTGTTCCATAATTTTCCCTTCGGGCAAACCCATCACTATGTTTTAACAAGCTTAGCGACAGTGAAACTCGTTCTTGTCCTTATGGACAAGTTTGTCGCTATTGGTTTTAACGAGTTTAACGGCAAAGACAACTCGGTCCTTTTTCAATTTTAGAGAGTCTGAAAAGGGATAGAAAGGAAACTCTAGTAATCCTTTTTCATCATATAATCCCTTAAGTCTAAAAAAGTATAAAATAATACGAAAGGGATGAATTTTCGATAGTTTTAACGAGCCGAACAAGACAAGCGTTCGATCTTTTTGTGTAATAATTCCTCAGGTCCAAAAAGATTAAAATCTAGAGGAGGGATAGCACTCTCGGTAGCTTTAATGAGCTGGAGAGGCCAACTGCTCAGCAATATTTTCATATTTTACGAGTCAAGTGAAAAGAGCTTAAAGGAGACTCGTCTTTGAGGAATGAGTGATATTTTCAGGTAGCTACTAATTCCAGGTAAGGTTTGGAATTTTCCAATCACGACAGTGTCACAAGGATGGCTAACAGAATCACTCTTCGCAGTTGTTCCTCAAAAGAGTAAACAATCAAATGGAGGCATATGATCAGCTAAACAGAGTGGAGGTGATGGCAAGAACACGACCAAGGCTCAGAAGCTAATGATAATGCATTCACAATGGTTATTTACCAGAGGTTGGTTCATTTTTTAGTGAGCTTAAACTCTGGGGGAACATTTGCTCATTACTTAGGTTTAATTTTTAACGAGCAGTAACTTCGCACAAAAACTGCTCGTGCCAGTCATATAATAAGGATATCTCATCAATAGGTTCAATTTTTAACGAACTTGCACCATTCGAAACTATGCTCCGTATCCTTTCATTATGCAAGCTAGGAACGAGAAATCGTACGAGTTTAAAGGGTTTGAGGATCTACAAACTAAGAAAATAAATGGTTTCTCTTCACTTGCATGCAAAAAGGTTTGCATGCCCCCAGGTATAGTGAAGTAAAGTTTTGAGGTTACCCTTCAATTTGCAGAGAAAACATTTGTTCTGTCAGGAAAGGCCTACGTTTTCCAAGTTACCCTTCAATTTGCAGACAAAACATTCGTTCTATAGGGAAAGGCCTACCTTCTAACGGAGGTATCTTATTCTAGTCTAATCCCATCTTCCCAAATGGATGGGTGTATCAGACTAGTCATATATTCTCTGCGGAAACCTACCCTATACCTGAAGTTTTCCTGCCAAAGCAGGCTAGGGCGCATGCCCCCTGGGTTTCAGTCATGGCCACTGAATTACTCATGTTCTTCAGGTGGATGGACTGGAGATTGATGAGACATTCCTTGCTTGAAGAGACCAGTTAGGGATGGCACTTGACTATTAGCTACGTGTGAGCCGGGGAATGAAAGTTGGTCTATGAGCTAGACCATTCGGCCTTCATGCGGAAAACACATTACTCGAAAGAGTGAGGAGACAATGGCTCCCATGCTATAAATATAGTCACGCCCAAGGAGTAGATTATAATCCAAAGGTCCTTGGACTACCATTACATTCATATAAGTGATTTTCCTTCTCAAAATTATAGGCACATTTGGAAGGATCCCTAACAGTCGATTGGTTCCTTTGTCAAAGTCTGTCAAATTTCTCATCTCAGGCAGAAGCAATGACGAACCAAGCACTTTCCAAGTAGTTGAGGAAAGGATACTCACAGAAGCCCCTTCATCTATGATAGTACTGACCATGACCATTCTGTAAGCTTGTACAATGATTCGGAATGGTACATTAGACGGTATACGGGGTCTGCCTAGTAGATTCCAATCGAAGGAAATGACTAGGTTGCTTGGAGGTGGGGCTGAATAGACGGCCGGATATGACTCTGAAGAATTTCCTTCCTATGGTAAAGGAACATGTAGATTGCCCCCATGTTAATCGGAATCTGTGTTTATGAAAAGAATTTGAAAGGTGTCATTCTCATTCTCTTCGGTGACTGTATCATCTGAAGACAGACCTTCCGAAGACAAGACCGGGTTGACTGCCGCCTCAACCTTTTGACTTTCGTTTGGTGTGGACTCAGAGGGTTTATCTTCAATGATAGATGCTTCGACCAACCACAAGGGCGTGTCAGTCAGATTTTCAACTAGCGATGGACTCGGCAAGAGTTTCTTGTACCCAGGAGGAAGTCGTAGCAGTGAAGCATGACAGTTATCCAAGACTCTTTTAGCTTCGTCCAGGAAGGGAGAACGATGGATGACATGATCGCCTTCACACAGTTTACAACGAAATTTACATTTCCTTTTCTGTCCAGAGACTTCGCTTTCACTAATTGACGGTGTACTTTCAACATGAACGTCAGAGGTTGATGACACCGGATTATGCAAACGAGGAGACCAGTCCCTTAAGATCTGAGGGATGCAAGGAAAATCTCGATGATAGTGGTCTCCTTTGCAAATGACACATGGAGATTTAGGCTTGGACGGTGCAGTGTGTGGATTTTCGCTTGACGATGCATGGTTGCCCCTTTTTTCCTTTGGCTCCTCCTTCTTCTTCTCTTTCTTCTTCCCTTTCTTCTTCTTCTCAATTACTTGGTCTTTAGCTTCATCAGCTTTACCAAGCGAAGAGAAAAGTCGCCAGTGGAGTCGCCATTTTGTTATTGGGAAATCTAGTGTCTATGCAGAGCTGCTAGTCCCACTAAGATAGGTAGCTATCTTAGAAACAAACATATTAAAGTTACTTTCGCTTTCCTTTACGAGAAGTAGCAAAAAGAGGAGCAAAGAATACCAACCTCAATCTTTCGCTTGGTTCTCCGCTTGTTCCTTCTCCCTCTCTGACAGATCTTTGCCGCTCCTCCTTTGACCACTCCGCTTCAAAGAGTACCTGTAAAGTCAAAGCAGCATAATACCTTCAAAGTGCAGAGATCCACAATCATAAAAAATATAGGACCAGACATATATTGACCACATACATGCATATATTAGCAAACATACAAGAATGTGGAGGAAAACTTGAATAGCTTTATTGATATAGAGATTAGAAGAGAGGATTACAACCCATTAATTTGACCCAGCATCATCCTCCCAGCATGAAAGCCCTTCTTCACCTCATGAAAAGCTTAGATCACCCAAAACTATGATATTCCACTAGGAAACCAATAGCACTTCCTTACAAGATACAATATTCCAGCCTTTGGATCTATGGGATGAGGGATCCATATATAGATGATTGTAAGAGGGTGAGTCAGCTTCTGGGATTTTGATTAGTCTCCTCTCTCATATAGTTCTTGATTCCACTTGGAGATTGATGTTCTCTTACTCATCCCTGGGTGAATTTAGGGAGGCAAGTGTCACAGGAGAAGTTTCTGGAGGATTCCACGATCATCCACCTTGCAAACTGTCTCTACCATTTGTCTACTCTCGCCCATCGCACCCTATAGAAGGGGTTTCCAATATGCATCACACCTTTTACACTTAGCAGGTGAGATGCATCGCACCCTCTGCACTGAGTAGTCTATATGGTCCAATTTTGACCAGTTCTGAGCAGTTTTCTGTGGAGAACTTCTGTGAGATGATGTAATCAGCTGACCTTGTTCCTTTAGGGCATGAAACAACACTTTTAGGAACGCATAAGCCCTTGGTTTATGGACATATGTGATTGGGGTTGCAGTTCCCAAATAAGTTTATAACAGCAAGGCATGACAAGCATCGGATGGAGCATAGTTTCCAAGTTGGTGATCAAGTCTGGCTATATATCAGCAAGGACAGGATGCAAGGTGAAGGTAGAAAGATAAAGCCTATCAGAAATGGACTTTTCAGGATCCTTGAGAAAATTAGCAAGAATGCTTTTCGCCTTGATTTTCCAGCTTATATGCACATCTACTCAGTTGTCAATGCAGACAGCTTGAGACTATTTGAACCTTCGTTAATTGAAGATCCTGAAGAAGAGAGTCAATTGCCTTCTATTGATGACTTGCTACCTGAATATCTTAATGAATTGCAGAAAGACACAATTCTGGATAAGAAGGTGAGAATGACACACAAGGGAGACGTTGAGTACCTCAAAATTGGGCTCAAGGGTTCAAAGCCAAGCAATGAAAAGTGGATAGGGATTGGACAAGTGAGATAGTTGTATCCTCACTTAGTCAATGCCTGAAAACCAACTTTTGGTGGTCCAAAAGCTTTTTCAGTGGGAAGGTTGTGATCCAATTTGGATCCTTGAAAATTATCAGAGTTCTATGACTGTTTCAAATTATATCAGACTCCAAAATCTTGTGAACAACGAGCTATCAGGAACAACCTCTGGATAGTGACAGTTGTATCTATCATGGAACAATGAGGACCCTTGGTCAAAGCGCACTGACCGTTGGCCCATGGAGAGCGCGCAGTGGCACAAATTAGCAATTGGGGAGTCCAGATCAAAAAATAGAGGCCATTTCTGATATGCAATTAGCGATGATCGCATATCGCAGGATAAAAATCTCAGAGAAGGAAAAGCCTCGACACCTGGTCATGTGAAAAATAGGTAAAACCGTGCGGAAATACCCGAAACGTTAGAAGGCAGGTCCCGTGCTCAAAACCGGTGGAATATCAAAGGAATTTCAGGTGGTAAGCAGGTTTGGCAGAGGACTGAGCGATGCCATACACTGAATGACGTGTATCCGGCAGATGAGAGAGAAAACCTCTCATCACAGGGTAACGATCGAGCAGCTCACCCGTGCGATAAAAGCGATGACCATAGGATCTGGAGGCCCCAGATCAACGATGGAGATTGCACTCGATGGGAGACCGGATTTGATGGAAGAATAGGCTGAGGCATCTGAAATTTGGGGTCTGACATGATCGATGAGCTGGCGGATGAATCATTTCGTGAAATAACCGAAATAACAACTATTCGAGGAAAAGCTGGCACCCATTTTGTAAGGAGACAAGTGGACACCTCTTTGTGAAACGTTACACAGTGGCGATGACACAGAAGCAAGGAATTCCAGTAGATAGAGGTAGGCAATCCGAAGATCCGAAAGAGCAAGCGAATAGTCAAGGGACGGATTGGCTTTAAGCCACAAATAGACAAAGAGAAGAGGGAGACAAAATAGAGAGTGAAGCAAGAAGCAAAGAACAGAGAAGTCGAGCTGACCTGCAGAGCTAAGGAAGCATCGAGCATATAGAACCGAGAAGGCTTGAGAGGTTCAAGAAATCCCTGTGAGGATATCAGTGGGGAACTGAGTACCAAATTGGACTCATCCCATTAAGACCAGTTGAGGTCGAGACTCAGTAGGGGGGAGTCTATGTACTCTAGTGGCTTGGGGAATCCAAGTACCACCCTACTGAGCATCATCTGTTAGAGGAGACTCAAATTGAGCTCGTCATTGTAAAAAAATATCTTAAAGACACAATAGAAAAGGCCACCACTGAAAGCTGGACCAGGAGACGTAGCCGAAGAGGATTGGGTGAACTCCTTATTAAATTGTTGTGTTTTGCATTTGCCTATTGTGTTTCTCTTACAGTTTTCCAATGCCTGTGTATTTCGCAATCTTATCAATCTGTTGCTTAAAATAACATAGGCATATCCCAACGCATGAGTCTGTAATACCTACATTAATTAATTGAGATCATACACAAGTGATTTTCAGATCACCTGTAGATATGAGCACATGAAATTTGATCAAAATGATTTTTTGAAAACAAAGCATCATCCAATATGGTTTTGAGTGTATGAGCATGGCATGTAGAAGTGTAGTTGAACCAGTTAATAACAATCTTGGAGTCCCCAAATACTTGTAAATGTTTGTAGTTTTTGTTTAGTGAAAATTATAAGGTGACGAAGCGTTAGGAGATCCGCATAGTTATGTGTTCCAGCCCCCAACCCCATGCAAATATGGAAGACATGTGTCTCAGATATGTATAGGATAATGCCACTGCCACCCCCTTGGTCTTGTGCAGAACTGTCAAATTAGGCCCAAGGATGAGATTTGTCTATAACCTCCAGAATGATGGTACAAACCATGACTTCCAGATCATCATATGGAATTTCATTGTAACTATTGCATATCTTAGGGATAATGAGAGGCCAAATTAGTTGCTTGCCACAAAAAATGTTATTTTTCCTGCTCATCCATATGTTCCAGCACACAATGAAAGGGAGATTTTGGGTTTTTAGATTTGGGGCTTCAATCCACCAATTGTTCCAAGCATTCGATATACAGTCACCAACCCATCACTGAGATATATTTAGTGTATGTAACACCTGCTCACAGATCATATGTGTTGTGGGGCAAGAAAGAAACGGATGGTGATTTGATTGCTCCTCCCCACGACATAGTACACACCATGAGGGTCCCTGAAAAGAGTGTTTTCTAAGATTGGTTCTGGATGGGGTCTTGCCCATGATTATGTTCCACGTCAAGTAACATGTGTGAGGCAGGCCTTTCAGCTTCCATAACCAGCTCCACCAGTTTTCCTATGAGATAGGCTTATGGCAAGCATGTATAATGGGATAATTCTCCTTTGGTGTGTAAGTCCCCTTCTGAGAAAGAGCCCATATCAGTTCATCTTCATCATCCCTAAGTCTCAGATGGGATTCTATTAAATCAGCAGTGTATTTCCTCCACTCCATATGCCACTGTTTTGGCATGTCAAGGGCCTCTGTTGATAGCCAAGCTTGGTGGTATATGGATGTATTTAATAAGTCCCCATCTATGCGATGGTTACCACTCCACTACGATTAAGGAAATCAGTCAATTATGGAGTGAGATTGTGTAAGTTTCCACAACCAACCCATGGATCAACCCCAATACATACAGATATGCCATTGCCAATATGCCAAGTACGACCACTTCTTATGATGGGGAGGGTGTGTATTACAGCTCTCCAGATCACTGATATTCCATTCATGTTCCAAGTAGTTAACCGTATCTAGTCCATAATAGTACGAGACGAGATATATTTACAGGTAACCACCTCCATCCAAAGGCTTTTGTGCTTCAAGAGAAGCCATCCTAGTTTGGCCGCAAGTGCTTGAGAAAATACAGAAAGATTTTTGAGGCCCCAGCCTCCCCATTTTTTGGGTACTGCAATTTTGTTCCATTTAACCCACACAAAGGGTTTCCCATCCTTATGCCCCTTCCATAAGAAATGGAAACGTAACATCTAAATCCTGGATAAGATAGCTTGGGAAATCCAAGCTAGGGACATCCAGTAGACCAAGTTGCTTCCAGTACAGATTTAATGAGTGCCACTCAACTAGATCTGGATAGTAACTGATGGCTTCAATTGTTTAATCTTTTTTCACCTTATCAACCAACGAGGTCCAATCTACAATTTTGTATCCATGTGATTTAATCTTGAAGCCAAGGTACTTCAAACAATCCTCCATCATCAGGCTCTGGAAGGGGAAATTGAGATGTGCTTGACAAGTCTCCTGTTGAGAGCAAGTAGATAGAGTGATAGTGGATTTGGCCCCATTAGTTTCCATCCCTGTTGTGGAGCAAAATAACTACAGCACTTCAGAGAGGGTGTTGTTATCCTGAATGCCTCCATTAAGGAAAATCAAGATATCATCCACAAAAAGCAGATGCGAAAGAGTGCATTGCTCCGTGATCTTGATGCCCTTGAGCTTCCCGGATATTTTCTCCGATGCATTCAACCTACTTAATCCTTCCATTACAATAAGGAAAAGTAGCAGGGAGAGTGGGCATCCCTGCCTGATTCCTCGTTCCACATGAAAGAAGTTGGAGGTTGATCCATTGATTAACGTTTCGAAATATACAGTTATGATGCAGCACATGATCCATCTAATGAAGGTAAGTGGAAAGCCCAAGTGTGTAAGGATCATCCTAATAAATAGCCAACAGACCTGGTCAAAATCCTTTGAGAGGTCAATTTTGAGAATGGCCCCTTTCAACTTCTTCTATTTAATGGAGTGGAGGGCCTCTTGGGCTGTATCGATGGCCTCATGAATTTTTTGGTTGTGTAGGAAGGAAAATTGTTCAGGGGATATGTTGTCCAATATGATCGGCTTGATGCGATTGGCAATGATCTTGGCTATAATTTTGTATAGGAAATTACAGATGGATATGGGTCGGAAATCACTAAAAGATAGCAGGGAGTCTGTCTTGGGTATTAGGGCGATATAGGTGGAATTAATAGCTTCATACAGTCTACCAGATGATCGACATTGCTCGATCACATTGAGTAGTTCCAAGCCAATAATGTCAAAGAACGTAAGATATAATTCCACAGACCAACTACCCATCCCCACACTTTTGTCCTTCTTAAACCACTTCAGGGTACCTTCCAGTTCCCCCAAAGTTACAGGTTTGATGAGGTCCTCCTCCAAGTATGGCTCCACAAATTTAGGATAATGCCCCACAATGCGAATAATATTAGCAAGAGTTATGCCTAGTGGGGCTTTGAAAAGCTGCTTGAAGTGAGTGTTCCCCATCCTAGCTAGTTGATTATATTTTTTAACAATATGACCCTGTTCCATAGGCATCTACCAAATAGTATTCCAGGATTTCCTTCCATTGGCATATTTAAGAAAGAATTTAGTGTTACCTTCCCCAACTTGTAACCAAATTTCTCTACTTTTGAGCCTCCATGTTTCTTCCCGATCCAGCAGGATCTTGGATTTCTAGGCTTCCAAATCAGTAAGGTGTAGTTTTGCTTCGATAGAGGCGTACCCTTTGCCCTGATCATCCGTTAGTGAGATCAACTAACTTTCAATGTCACAGAGGGTCTATTCCTCCCTGACCTTTTTCCCCTTGGCCCAATCAATGGATAGTCTCTTTAGATTGACCAGGTTGGGGAAAAAACCTTTGGCCATCCTCTACTCATTTGGTAGAGGGTGTGCTTTCCAATATTCTATAACCAACCTAAGATATTCAGGGTCCTTTAACTAGGTCAAGTTAAATTTGTAGGGATACCTGGGTTTTTTAGAGGAGCCTGCCAATTCCATATAGATGGGGGAATGATCTAAGATCCCTCCAGTACCCACCCAACATCAGTAATTATTAAAGGAAGTGATCAGATCTTCATGAATGAGAAACATGTCAAGTCTCCTACCGAGAGCTACATCTCCAGTCCTTCTGTTGTGCCATGTTGGCAACTTCTTGTTCATGGGGATGTCAATTAGACAGAGTTGCTCCAAAAGTAATCACGGCTAATCTGAGAGTGGATCCAACTGTGAGTGGTGTCCTCAGGATTCTTCATGATCGATGGTGAAATTAAGGTCCCCCCTTAGTATAGTAGAATGGTCGATCAAGGGGTTCTCTAGTAACTGCTGCCAGAAATCCAGTCTACTATGATTGGGGGCATAGATATTCATAATATGGATATTTTTGCTCAATTCAGCTGAAAAAATATCCATACCCAAGAAACCATGACCTCCCCATGTAGAGCTGACCTTAATGGATTGTGGATTAACCCCAAGAGAAATACCCCTCGATCTCCCAACAACATCCAGATCTTGAAAGTGCCATCCTGGCATGATGGCTAGGAGAGTCCTAACAATCAACTCAAACCTACCAAGGTTTTCTTGAAGAAAAAATAATATCACATGGCTCACTACCCAAGATCCTCTTGAGAGCTAATTTTTTAGAGGGGCTAGCTAAACCCCTACAATTAAAGGATAGCCACTTCATGGGGGAACGATGCCGAGGGTATCATGTGCTCTAAGTACCCTTTTAATGGTGTTCTGTCTGCCCTCGGCTACATCAACCCCAACAATATTGATGGCTTTCGATATCTTGGATGGCCTCCCCTAAGAGGGCTTATGCTCAGCTCTAGAGGATGTGATGCCCAATCAAATCGAATCAGGGAGAGCCTGGTGGCGAGAGCGAAGGTTGTGAGGGTGAGAGCTCGAAGCAGAAGGGGAAATAGGAATGTCTTGGAGCCCCTGAGATAGTACAGTCGGGGGGTGGTGGAAAAAATAGACAGCAAGGGGTCAAGTGCACATGAGATGGGGGAGGTGACCATACAAGGTGAAGATGTAGGTGATTCCAAAGAGAATATATAATGACTAACATTCAGTGCAAAGGAAAAGGAAGAAGAAACAATACCCGTTGATGGAGAAGCCATCACAACAGACCGGGATCTAGTCATAGGTGGGGAAGTTAGTGGCATCTGAGTAGCACAGGTTGGTTGAACTGTGTCCCCAGCCGCTTCCTTTGGACTATCTGGACCTGTGGGTTTCTCATCCACAATCGGGTCTTTATTCTATCGATGATTCATTCATTTGGATGTAGAAGGAGAGGATGGCATAATGAGTGGATAGTTTTTGTAAAGGTGTCCCACGTTGTGGCATCTTCTGCATCTGAATGGAACACCTTCATAGTCCAGTTTTTGTATGCACGAGTAGTTCCTCCAATGTAGGGTTATCTTCTCCTCCATGCCTTCTCTAGTATCTAGATGAACCAGAATATGAGCCATAGTCATATTCCTCGTAGTTTCATAGGACTGGTCATGCTCCAAGAGTTTCCCAGCGCATTGCCAATGTGCTTGAAGACATCTAGAGACTAGTATTGCATAGGAAGTCGTGGTAAACCTATCCATATCGACCCAAATCCTAGTTGTTCCCTTTCAGGATCAAATAACAGATCCCATCTTTTCAGCAATACAGGGGCAAATTCAATGTGCCAAAACCATGAGAGTATCCAATTTGTGTACTCTTCCCTATGAAATCTAAGGGCGAACCACCCTCAGGTGAGCACTCTAATGGTGGGAATTTCTTTAAGTAGAATGCCCCAAATCTCCAAGGTCGAGAGACGTAGTCTCTCCACAGTGTAATTTTTCCCTCGAACTCAACCCACCAAGACCTTCTTGGTCGTATTGGTTACTTCCCCCATCGAGATGTCTTCCCCCAAGGAGAAGTTGATATCCCTTTCAACTGCTTTCAGACACCTCCCTTTCTTGACTTTTTCAGAGCTGCGCATTATTGGGTAATCCTGAAGGAGTCCCCTAATACCTTGGTTAACTGTCTATGGGGTAGAAGGAGTAGATTTAGGGTTTGGGACTGGCATGTTGAAGCAACCAGAGCGAATGGGAGTGTTGAGTGTAGGGCCGATAAGATTAGGTATAACTCTTTCGGCTAGTGTATGGAATGGGTGGGTAGCAGACCTAGGTGGAGAGATGCTAGAGAAAGAAGGGGTGCAGGGTGGGGCGGAAATATGAGGTAAGCGAGGCATAAGTGAGTCGAAAGTTGGGGATGGTTAAAGGCAGGTGCCGATGAGGTTCAAGGTTGTCAAGGAGAGCAGAGGGAAGTCCAAGCTGGAGGCATCTTCGAGATCAATAAAGGGCGGTGGGTGGTTCACAGGTGGCCCTGGTTGGACCAGTGCAGTGTTCGGGGCAGACAGAGGGTGCAAGGAAGAACCAAAAGAACCGGAACCCAACATGGTGTGAGGGAGAGTCCAAATTTCTTCGTGGGGATTGGGGTCCTCGAAATAATCAACGGTGTCCATGTCCATGACTAACCGACAGGGAGTAGGTCAATGGTGGTAACTGTCTACGGGGAAGGCAGGATGACCGCGGAAACAGGGCGCCAAGGATCCTACGGGCAAGAGGTAGGCAATGGTAGGCTAGTATCTTATTCCTTGTGAGGATGGATTTTACAAGTTGATTGGATGGCTAAAAGTTTCTAAGGAGGAAGGATAATTGATGCCCTAACATCAAGAACCCTAGTGATTACCTATGTAGTGGATCAAGAAGTTTTTTGGGAGAGGTAATTAAAGTTAACCACGACGATTATTATTCACATGATATTCATAAGTAATGCATACAACAATGAGATCAATATTCCATCAAATAATTTTTTAATCATTTGGGGCATAATATTAAACCCTAGATTCGAAACATTACATATAATAGACATAAAGAAAATATTTATCCAATAAAATGTTCACTTACAAGATAACAATCATGAAAAATCCATCCATTTATCCAAGACAATAGCTCCAAAGACAAGAAAATAACTCCAATTATGTAGGTTTTAACCCTGTATAGAAATTACCTGCAAATGAATTCTTAAAAAATAGAAAATATACAATGGCAAGAAAGACAAAACAAATACATAGATATTTTCCCCTAGATCCAAAAACAAGGATTACCAGATTGATTTTTCATTATGTTCCTTTCAATGTTACAATACATATATATACATGTCGAAGCATTCATAAACCATAATCCATTAACCCTAGATTAGAACATAACCGTAGTTCCCTTGACCAAATCTACAAAACACCATGGGCATAAAACCATCATGCCCAAAACCATGTGTGAAACCCATGCACAAAACCATAGGTAGGTTTTCCCGCCTAATATAGGGTCCAAAAAAAAATCTCAAGGTGTTGTCCCAACCCCTGTTCAGGGGGGGCTAGCACCCCCCTGCAAACCCCCTGATAGGGGTGGTTTCCTCTCCCCCTATGACCCCTCTGTTGTGCCCGAAAAAATGAAGGGGGGCTTGTCACCCCTCCCCTAACCCCCCTGCTTCACACGTGGGGCTAGTCATTGAAAGAATATAACACACACCCAACTTTCTCCCACTTGTTGTTTTTTTTTCCGCACAGGGGTCACAGAAGAGCTTAGTCATTGTTTCAGCCCTGCAATGCCCATTTTTTCTCTACACCAAGAAAAATTCTCAGTGCTCACAGACTTCATCAATGCATTGGCAACATTTTCCAAAGCATCCACCTTTACCAACAACACCTTTTTGACCTCAACCATATCCCTCACAAAGTGATACTGAACATCAATGTGCTTTGTATTTGAATGATAAGCAGGGTTATTTGCCAATAAAATTGCACTTTGGTTGTCACAACCTATCCTTATAGCTCATTGTACTAACCCCATACAAGAACACAATCTCTACAACCAAATTGTTTCCTTGCTTGCATGAGTGGCTACCATGTATTTTGCCTCTGTAGTTGAAAGTGCCACTAGAAATTGTCTCTTGCTTATCCAACTGACTGCACCTCCAAATAGGTTAAACACATACCCACCTATAGTTCTTATCTTATCCAGATCTCCAACCCATTCTGCATCAACAAAGCCACGAATGTCCAAAACTTTGTCCAATATTGGTCTTCCTTAGTAGCATAGACCATAATCACTAGTGCTACACAAATACCTGAAAGCCTGCTTCATTGTTATCTAATGCTCCTTCCCTAGTTTTGACATAAACCTGCTCAATACTCCCACTACATGTGAAATGTTTGGTCTAGTACAGACCATTACATACATCAAGCTATCGACTGCACTTATGTATGGAACACATGACATGTCCTCTTCCTCTTCTTGTGTCTTGGGACATTATTCAGCAGATAATTTTACCCCT
The DNA here is from genome assembly GCA_000404065.3 of Pinus taeda. Taxonomy (NCBI): domain Eukaryota; kingdom Viridiplantae; phylum Streptophyta; class Pinopsida; order Pinales; family Pinaceae; genus Pinus; species Pinus taeda. Next base: position 13,239 of record APFE031055862.1, on the reverse strand, counting down.
ACAGGAATAGGAACCTTCACCAGTTTACTATCCTTCATATTAAACCTCTGTAGTATTGCCTTAACATACTTCCTCTGGTTTAACTAGAGCTTCCTATTTTCCCGATCTAATTTAATTTCCATGCCCAAAAAATAGTTTGCAGCACCAAGATCCTTCATGTCGAATTTGGAGGACAATTGGGTCCTCAAATCTTGGATAGTTTCTTTGTTATTTCCAATCGACAACATATCATCCACATACAAGAAAAAATAAATAACATGGTCACCAAATAATTTAAAATACGCACAGTGATCTACTTTGCTTCTAGTGAAGCCAAGTCCCCATATAAATGTATCAAATTTATAATACCACATCATTGGTGATTGTTTTAACCCATACAAAGAATTTTTTAACTAGCATACTAGTTCTTTGTTTACCTTCACCACAAAGCCTTTAGGTTGCTTCATGTAGATCGCTTCTTCCACATCCCCATGAAGAAATGTTGTCTTCACATCCATCTTTTCTACCTCAAAACCAAAAGAAATAGCAACAGATAAAAGTAATCTAAGAGAAGCTACCTTGGCAATAGGAGAAAAATATCACCAAAATCAATTCCCGACACTTGGGAATAGCCTTTTGCTACCAACTGAGCTTTGCATTTCTCCACCTTGCCTTTTGCATTCATTTTCTTCTTAAACACCCATTTACTTCCAATGTGTTTCCTTCCAGCTGACAACTCTACTAGATCTCATGTCTCATTTTTGTCCAAAAATGTCATTTCATCAACCATGGCCTCTTTCCAAAGTTTGCCATCCTCTGAATCTACTATCTCCCTGAAAATTCTGGGATCATCATCAGTAATAGATAAATCAAAATTTGAACAGAAAGTGGATGGACTATACCTTTATGGCTACCTTATTTCTCAAATTGATCTTCTCAACACTGGAGTTTGTGGCTCTTCATTTTCTGATTCTTGTTCTGATGTAGAGTCTGATTCTTCTTCCTTTAGCTCAAGCTCTATCTTCTCAGGTTCCTTTAGTAGGACTTCATGTTTAATAATATCTTTCACCTCTCCATACACCACATCTCAGTTGTACAAAACCTTCCTTATTTTTGGTTTCCAAAGCTTATAACCATTTAAACCATCCTTATACCAAATAAAGATGCACATGTACATATGCATCACAGCGAAATACCCTCAAATGTGAAAGAAAGGGTTTCATACCAGTCCATATCTCATGTGGAGATTTATCCTCCAACGTTGATGAAGGTGATCCATTAACTAGGTGTTGATGGTGTTGGACCCGCCAACATGTTAGGGGATCTCCCCAGTAAGAAGTCCCAATTAGACCTCAGACCATTTGGTGTAGGAGTCCCAGCAGTGGGTCGTACAGTAATGCCTTGACTGTGATTTCACACAAAGGCAAGTAAGATAACTCTATTGGAAGCAAGGGTGTGACCGGTGCAGTGAGCCAAGGAAGGTGCATGAGAGGTTCAAACACACCGGGGTTGAGATGAGTGCACCCCTTGGAAACCTGTGATAGCATGGAGTTAAGAAGGGAACACACAAGCAAAGATGCATCACAACATGGAAGGCAAGTTAGCTAGCAATCTAAAGTGACGGTTACACCAACATCACATTCCGGAAAGATTCATACATACATACACAGATAGTTATACATGCATGCGTAAGTAAACAGATACACATATCATTTAGAGTAAACCAGATAGCTGAAATACAATACAACATATGCATGAAACGTGTTGGATCTTGTTATATTAAGAAGTGTAAGTTCCAGTCATACAATACATCCATGTCCAACCACTAGTTCTGACAGCAGAACGTTACAACCACGACTGCCTACTCCTCCAAAGAGATGTACTAACTCTGTGCAGTGGAGAAGCCAGGGCTCGTTACAATACTTTCCAAGCTTTCTCTAGATACTCCTATTGGAAGCTTGGATGACCAAAATCCTATACAATGAGTTATGAGGGACTATTTATAGCAAAGGGTGGGGTGACCCTTGACATTCCCCTTTGTGACAGTTCAACTACCCTCATGACTCTTCACCTACTATATGACTGTTACATCCAACTATCGACACTTGAACTTACACTTGACAAGACATTACATTACAATGCACGTGTAACCATGCGAGACAAAATGGCTTGAGCAACCCATGTTAGGCATCACTATGACTTAGACAACCATGGAAGTCCAACTCCTCAACATCCTCGCGATGATCAACAGTAACATACTGATGCTAAGATCAGTAGTCCTTAATGGTGTCAGTGTGCTCTAAGGTGACATATTTCTGGAACCTGACTCTTGCCTCCATAGCATCCAGGTACACTGCTTGGGCTCCTCTATCCAACTCGTCTGAAAGCATGCACATTATTGTCTTCAATGTGGCTAGACCAGCAACATACTTGTGCATGATGTCTGCACTAATGGGAAAGTCTGGGCTGGTGGCAATGTGCATCAACTCGTCGAAGTACGAGTCAAGCTCTAGTCTGACCTATGCCTTTGTCTTCGCCTGGGTGAGAGTCCCAATAGATGGGATCACATGTGCGCGCACCACAACATCCATACTCTTGAATACACATGCATTGGAAGCCTGTACACTAGTGATGAGTTGTGGGAGCTCTTCATAGTTCCTGATCTAACTCCAGATATGTGCCTTCATCTTGACTACACTGACCTTCATCATCTTTGGCAAGTGAAGCAGGGCTCCCTTGTATCTCATCATCCATGTTTGCATGTAATCAACAACAGCATGCAAGTTCGCCAAGATACGTTCTCTTCTAGCACACCACTGCTACCATCCGCTGAGATGGACAACTGCCTTATGAACGATACCAAACTTGGAGTACAACGCTCGCATAACTATGTCAAGGGACAATACTTCATCTAGTATTGCCTTCTTCAGTTCAGTTTGAGCGAACGCCATCACCAACTCTCCTCCTTGCTTGGTTATCTAAATTTTCTTAGCATTCGCTCATTCTTAGCTATCAGAAAGTGAACACTTGAGTCAGTGGTTTCGACGTATGCTTTAGTAGCATCGGCCAAGGCTATTGGATGTTTGCGCACGTCTGACATGATCACTTGTTCCTCAACTTGCATAAGAGATGTGTGATCATCTGGAGTTGTCACTCTACGAGATTTCACAACTCTATGTTGAGACTCATCGAATGAGATGTGCATCTCTCCTTCCAGCTTATCTCCAAAGATCTTAGTGCCTCCTTGGTTGCTTGAGACTTGCTCGTCTACCGGATGTGGTGAAGCTAGTGGGTCGACCTCTTGGTGGTGAGGCATGAGATCGATGTCCTACTCTGACTCCTGCTGCTTCATATCCATATCCATTTGTTCAAGTGCTTGCTCTATCCCTGAGCCTGCAAGGGTTCACCCTGTTCGCTTGATGCCAGCTACTATGATGAATCCACTACCTGTATGGGTGTTATTTCATACATCTGTACATGTTGTGCCCCTTGTTTTACCTGTTGCTATTGCGCTTCCCTCTCCTGTTTGCACAACTCCTATTCCTTCCGGAGTTGGTCCTTCAACTCATGCAACTCCTTCTCTCTTTCCTCCACTCTTCGTTTCTCCCTCTGCCTTTTCCCGATTCACTTGTTGCATTGTTGCCTCTTTTCTTGTATATCCATAGCTACTTTATCCACAAGTGGATTTTCTCAGAACTTGTAGCTTTGCTCCTCCTCCATGTGGTCGACAATCTTCCTCTTTCCCTTATCGCGCATTGGTATGTTCTCCTTTACTGATGTTGTTGCTTCTGGTGGTGGTGCTCTCTGGGATGCTGCTTCATGTTGCTTCGCTAACCACTCCACAACAAAGCCAACCTGTTCATTAGGTTTGGAGAAACTGTAGCAATATCTCCATGGGTCCTCCTCAGCCCAATGAAATGCCCCATGGATCTAGTTGAACTGTACTCTCGTGCAATGGTCCTTCACAATACAATGTGGGTCATACAGATTATAACTTTGGAGGTCGAATGGATACTTCTTCATCTGTTCTACTTCAACATCTGCTTGCTTGAAACTCCAGATCTCATATAACCCAATCCACAATGGAAGAGCAAGCCAAGGTGCCTTCTTCTTCCGGTGCAGTCTAGATGTCAATCATGCCGAGAAGTGATATGCTACTTCCTGCATGACAAGTATGTCCAAGGCAAACTTCGGTAGAACATGCAGAGTCTTCTTCGCGTTGAGCATTCGTATGAAGGTGTCAGATGGTGAGGCATACCAATCAACAATGTCTATCAGTGCCTCCATTGTTGCCTTCAACATGCAAGGTGGATCTTGTTCGAATAACATCTTGTAAACTGGGATGAAAAAATGATTAGACAATCGTGCAATAACTCCTCTGAAGTTGCATTCGGACAACAACTTACAATATGTGTTCACAGCAGTCTTCACCGGTGACCATGCGCACTCCAAGCCCGGGAACTCCTGTCGGGCACAGATTTCATCTAAGATGTAGGCGAGCATGTAAATCTCTGCTTGCATTCCTCTTGGTGACTATCAAGCCTTCGTTACCTGTTCCTTGAGCTGATGAGCCAACATGCCGAACCAGTTACATGGTTTTCCTTCTCTTGCCAATTGGTCCAGTGCAATCACCCAACCATGTGGGAAGGTTTTTGTGCTTTCTTGGCCATACAGTCAACATTTAAATATGACCAAGTATTGATACGCCTTTTGCAGTATCTTCGTCTTGTAGATCTGGTTGGGTGTCATCCTGAATCTAGTTAGCTCCTTAACCTAGTTCTTCAATGTGTCTCTGGAGTTGGCACTGTTACTGGGTAAGATGAAGGGAGTCTCCATGATATTCACAGGATCTGACATTTGATACATCTCATCATAATCCTATGCCCAGAATGTTGCAATCTTCGTCTCGCTAACACTGCTCAAGGTCATTTTCTCAGGGTCAGTGTGCAAAACGATCCAGTGTATCATGTCCGTGAATGGGAACGTGAGGTATCTGCATGCAATCTAGTACAAGCCAGACTCGTGAATGTTCACGTACACTTGATGGTCCTCGAAGTCTTACCCAAAAGTTCCCATTAAAACATCGTTGACCTCTTGCCATTCAGTTTGATGTCATTGTCCAGAAATAGCTTGGTATCTTCATAGATCGGTAGACTAGAGGACACTCGCTCAACTATTGCTCCAGCTACATTTCCATCAGTGTACTGTGATCTTGCTCTCTTGGAGGCCATTGATCTTATACTGCTAAGAGGTAGATGACCACATAAAAGATATGGAGACAAAGCAACATGCATGGCAAGAAATATGTCAGTGAAAACCAAAGCAAATTTGGGTATGACATGACACATACCTGGGGATTGATAGGCAAGAATTGCACAATTTCTCCTGGGAGGCTTGCAGATTGGCTGCCAGATTTGTGCTAAAAGTAGTCTAGACTGTCTGGGGAGGTTGACTAGCTCCTAGATTTACACAATGCACAATCCATGCTGACAATTGACTACTGGAATTGCGCAATGCGCATTTCCAGCTGGCAATGACTGCAGGCTCAGTGACTGCATTGCACAATTTTATAGGTCAGCAGTCACTGTCCCTCATATTTGCACAATGCAATCCTAGAGGACATCTCCTCAGTAGAAATGTGCATTTCCAGAGAGGAAGGCAGAGCCTTCCCTCTCTGGATTGTGCAATGCATTCTCGATGAGGCAGAGTCTGGGCCAAGGCTACCCAGACTCACTGACGGGCCACTAAAAGCAAATGTGAAAGTGAATGCATGGCAATACTAAGTGTAAGTAGAAGTTATTGATCATGCATGCAAACATTGAATGAAATATTCAGAAAACGGAACATCATGCATGTGGGTGAAGCGAGTCGTCGAATCAGTGATCGTTCATGCAAAATAGTTTCATGCACGCGACAACAGTGAGATGTTGATGAAAATTGAAACGGTACTAGGACAAGCTAGTATGCATGTAAACGACAGCAAGCATTCAAAGAAATCAAGCAAACAACACTCACACAAGCGGAAACACAAAAAGTGACAGAAATGCCTAAAACGACAAGTTGAGGCCACTTACCCGTGAATAGCTTAGCCGAATGTGTTGAAGAGTCATGGATGTGTTGTGGGATGACAAAGCTCCAAGATCAATGTGAAATAATGAGCTCTGATGCGTTGAATAAATAATTTTGGGATCATGACGTGCTTGCCACAAATCTAGGAAAAAACGACACATGGAGGACAGATTCTAAAATGATCTTTGCATGCAATCTACAACTGCTAAAAATAGCTTCGTGAATCATGGGATACCTTTGCATGTTGCCTTTTTCTATTTCAGGAAAAACAAGCCATGCATGCAAGTCAAGTTTCCTTGGTCCCTGGTGGAACTAGTCAACCCAACTGCACATGCAAGAGGCTGCTCAACTACTGAGAGAAAATGCGCATTTCTAGTTAGAAGCTAGGTTGGTTGCCCAGAAGATTTGCACAATTTCTAGGCAAAGCAGTTAACTGCTACCTAGATTTGTGCAAATTTTGGGCTAAGTGGCCCAGCTGGGAAGGATTGTGCATTTTCCAGATGAAGCTTTCTCAGCGGAATTGTGCAATTCTGGAGCCCAGCAGGCTGCCAGTCAGGATTGCGTAATTTCTAGAGGGAAGGCTTGTTGCCCTCTATATTTGCACAAATTCTTGAAGGAGTTGCTCAACCTGCTGCTAGGCCAAGTCTGGGTGAAAAACCTATGAGAGGAATGCATCAAGCTTTGATCGACATAATATCCTTCTATGAGAAAATCATTGGGGCTTGTGTACTTGACGAAGCAAGACATGTTGCTATGAAAGGTTGGTAGGGAGGCTCCAAAATGAAGCTAAGGAAAAATTTTGGAGGGTGGTTGTAGCCACTACAACACTAAGTAGCATGCATTCTCCACCGCCTCTGCCCAGAATTCCTGGCCTAACCCGGCACCACTAAGCATGCTTCTTGCCTTTTCCATCAATGTCCTATTCATTCTTTCTAAAACTCTATTTTGTTGAGGTGTGTATGGAGCAGTCTTCTATCATGCTATACCACACTTCTTACAGAACTCTTTAAATTCCCTCTTGCAAAACTCTCCACCATTATCTTTCATCGACATCTTTATCTTCTTTTTTGTCTAGCTTTCAAACATAGCCTTAAATTCTTTAAACCTGTTAAAGACTTTAGATTTCTTGCTCAGGAAATATATCCATGTATTCCTTGTGAAGTCATATATAAATGATACATAGTAAAAAGACTTACCCAGTGATAGCACCGACACAGGTCCAAACACATCACTTTGCACAAGCTTTAATATCCCTTTTGGCCTCTTAACACCAAAGGGGAAACTCACCTGATTATGCTTCACATATACACAATGTTCACAGATATCGAAATCTAGAGAGAAATTAGACATACCTTCTACCATGCCATTACCATGAAGTATTTAAAGGCCCATTCTCTCCAATATGTCCAAGCCTTTGATGCCATAACATGGTCTTTTTATCCAAAGACCATTATATTTTCTGCTCCACTTTCAGGAACCACAAAACTGTTGCAACCATAAATAATAGTACTACCTAGAAGCTTGTACAGAGTTCCAATATGAACTCCCTACATCAATACCAGTGCTCCTTGATGTTAGGTCCCTATAATACTAGTGATTACCCCATTACTATTGTAGTTGTATCCCTTATTAATATTATTGTGCCCTTATTGTCCCCATATTGTTATTACTATGCCCCATAGAATCCCTCTATTGTTATTTTTGTGGCTTTATATTATTATTGTTAGGTCGGTTGGGTTATATTGTGACTCTTTATACTCCTATATATAGAAATGAGGTTTTGTCATTTGAATCATCCAAGAATTGTTCATTTGTGTAATATAAAGAAGGTTTCCCCCTCAAAGAGGCTAAATTCCAAGGCATTAATCTATCTTTTCTATCTTTTTGTGAGCTGTTTTCATAACATTTGGTATCAGAGCTTTGGATTTTAGGGTTTCACTTCTCTAAAAGGTCATCATGGAATTTTCGTTGTAACCTTTTTTCTATGACGTTTCATAAGCTAAAAAAAACCCATTTGAGACGAAATCGTGTTGAACCTCAGATCCAAATTTCATAGCTTTTCGTACTATATTTGCGGAGATATGATCTGAGGAAGTTGGTCTTTTTGCAGACTCCTGAATTACATTCCAAACAGGTGACCTGGGGAAAATCGTCATAACTTTCTCTCTGAGCATCGGATTTAAATTTCGTAAGAAGGTACAGAAAGAGGATGGACTGTAGTTTCTTGTATATATTTTTTAGAGCCAAAGGTCAAAACGGTGACTCGTGGCACATCGTACAATTTCGCTCTACTAAACTAGTCTATAATAAGGTCACTGTGGGAGATTTAGCATAACTCTTCCTTGGAGAATCCAATTTGGATCAGACTGGTGGAATTGGAAAGAGGACACAGAGGGCTATCGCAGGTCACAATTTCAAAACTGGATGATCCAAAATTACAGAGATACATCAGATTCAATATCATGCTCTTACAAAGTGAAAAAAGTTGTGTAGTTTTTTTCAAATTTTTTAATAAGATTGGTTTGAAAAATTAGTTTGAAGGAATTCAAAGGGCATAGTAAAAAATTATTATCGATAATTGATGCCCCGAGGAAAGAAAATGCAAACATCTAGTAAGCAACCTGAAAGTTCTAGCATGACTCATGAAGAAGACGAAGAAATGCAACATGATATATCAAAATTACGAGACCAAGTGCAACAAGTGTCACTTGCACAAAAAGGAACAGAATCTAAGATGGACTGTTTAAAGAAAGGTGTATAAGCTAAGATGAATGACGTGGAAGCTAAGATGGATGATTTGAAGATATATTTGAAGACAGACATGGAAGAATTGAAGATAAATATGAATAAGTTGCTACAACAAAGGGTCACTAAGGGTGAAAAGGTAGCAAAGGAAACTCATGATGAGAACAAAAGAAATTTTAATCATGATTCCATAGACTCTAATGTTGGATCGAAGACCCACCATATTCCAAAAATCGATATGAGGAAG
>APFE031055858.1:0-11774 GCA_000404065.3 Pinus taeda | reverse complement strand
AAGTAAACTTCACTAGAATGAAGTGTGCTACCTTAGTCAACCTATCCACCACAACCATGATGGAATCATGCTATCTAGATGTCCTCGAAAAACCTATGATGAAATCCATGGAAATGACCTCCCACTTCCATTCTATAATTGGAATCAGATGTAGTAGTCCACCTATATGCTTACACCCCTTCACCTACTGAACTTTGCCACATCCTTCTTCATATTTGGCCAATGACAAAACATTTTCATTGTCAACATCTTCTGATATCTTGGGTGAACTGAATACAGTTTTGCATGAAACTCTCACATGATAGTTTTCTTGAGCTCATTGTAATTTGGCACATATATCTTATCCCTAAATTTGACCAAACCATCTGTTGTAAGATGATAGTCCACATCTTGACCACCTATGCCTTGTTGTAACCTGTGCATAAGCTCCATGTACTTGCCATTATGTTGTCTTTCCTGTAATATCTTATCATCTAAGTATATCTCGTAAGAACTCATAGTTTCTATGTGATTCGAATGTACTCTCCTACTAAGACCATCTATAACCATGTTCTCCTTACCCTTGATGTACCTGATCTCAAATTCAAACTACATCTAACATGGAAATCACACATGTAAATCGATACTTGTAAATAATCTCATTGTAGATGCTAGATGTTTCTCTTCCTTGATTGAAATTTTCTTTCCTTTACCTTCTTGGTCCTTCCTTTGATTTCCTTAATCCAATTCTAGAGTGCTCAAAGAATTATCTAAGTGTCCAAGTGTGAGTGAGAGAGAATAGAGAGAGCTCCAAAACTGAACTCACCAAAAGTTTCAGAAGCCTTTTTTATTAATGAGGCCTCTATTTTCTTCAATTTTCCATTATTTTCTCTCAATTTCCTTCCCACGTGCAACTTGTGACCTTTCACCTTCCTTTCCTCCTAATTTCGATTATTTTCATAAATAAAATGCCAATTAATGCCTCATTTCTTTCTAAAGCCTTTTCCATTTCCAATTTCCTTAGCCATAATAAACCAAATGAACACCCACACTAGGATGGTCTTCTTGACACCCCCATTAAGTCACTATGTAATGTGAAGGTTGTGGGAAAAAATCTAGTCATGTTAAGGGTTGGTGCGGCCCATGCTAGGTGATCCCCAAGTGATTTTGATGGCTTAAATGCCCTTGGGCCTTGGTTTCTCAAGCCACAGGTCAAGCTCGAAGTCAAATTTAGACAACTTGACAAATAATAACAATAGTAATAATAAAATGTCTATATATTATATAATTAATTGAAAAAATAGTTTTTTTTATTGTTATGGAATTCAATTATCATTTATTTTTCATTTTGACCCTTTCATTAAGGTTAATTATTGAATGATTTAGGAGGAAAATACTTGCAGGATTACAGTTGTAGGGTATTTGTATTCCATGTATTCAAGGACTTTTCAAGGGGTTGATCCATTTATGCATTTAAAATGAAATTTAGAAAATTGACTATATATTATATATATATTATATATTATATGAATAATAATATTATATAATTATATATATATATATATATATAATATATATATATATTATACATACACACACACACCATATATATATATCATTGATGGAGAGAGAGATCAATCTTAACCATCATCTATAAAGTACCTAGAGGGACACAATATTTGGAAGTGCAAATATTTTAAGTTTTGCACTATAAAAAGGGTTTACACCTCTAGAGATTTGATCTCTCGGATCTTACTAGTGATTAAGATGGTTCTATACTGGCTATTTTTAAATGTAACACACCTCCCTCAAATTTGGTTGTAAAGCTCATTTTTGCTCAATGAATATACATATTTGGTATGGTATGGAGGACTCTCATTCTTGCTCTAAGCCGTAAATAAGATATTTAGATATCATATCATATAATACAAGTGTAGATCCATCTTATCCATAGATCTAGTAAGTGCCTAGAAGGATTCAATTTTTTGAGGTGTGAATGCAAAATTTGAAGAAATGTGACATTTCCCCCCCGCTTGTCGCGTGATAAATCAATGGTTCAAATGGAAGTTCATTTTTGAATACATAAATAGATTCAACACCTTGAAAATCCCATTAACCACTCGGATTGTATAGACAAGTTAAACTTGCAATTTCAACAAAGCTTTAATAGATTTCATACAAAACGGATAGAAAATATACCTAAAAAAAGAGCCAAAATGTAGAAGAGTGAGACTACTACAAATGTTTTAACGAGTAAGATTTTATTTCTCCCAATAATATATATATATAGTATAATAATAATAATATATATATATATTTTGACACTAAAAATTTAAAATATCTTATCTATCTTTTTTTTAGGTAGGTAAGCACCCACGGGGGATTTGAACCAGTGACCTATCGCAAGGAGTGCCTTAACGGTGCACCCATTTACCGTCAATCCAAAGCCCTGTGGAAAATATCTTATCTATCATTCACATTAGATTTTTTATATGATTAATAATATTTGTTAAATGTCAAATTTAACTTTATATTAAGAATTAAATGAATTGTACATCTTCTTCTTAAATAAAATATTTAGATATCTATCTTAAATAATTAAAATATAAATATATCTTAATCACATATTAGTCTAGTCCAGATGGATCAAATCTTTTGAGTTGTAAATACAAAACTTAGAAAAATGTGAGATTTGCTTGATAGACGTGGTTGAAATGGAATTGCATTTTTTAATATTTTGAAAATCCCCTTAGCCATTTAAAGTGTGTAGACTAAACAAATTAAAATTACAATGTTTGTTGGATTTCATACAAAATGGATTAAAAAATATGGCTAAAAATAAGGCCAAAATATAAAATAGTGAGATACTAGAAATGATTTAACCATAATATTTTTTTTTCAATGACTTTATATAATATCCATAATTATTCTTTTATCGTAAGTAATATTTTTAAAATATCATATATTAATTTATGGGGAAACTCAATTGATAGTGGTCATGTTATGAAGTACTATGTAAAACATGAAATTCAAAGTTCAAATACTTTCTAATTCAAATCAACAAAACCAACCAAAAACAATGCCATATATTAATTTTATATTAAAATTAAATGAATTATTCATCTCCTTCATATTATTTTTTTAAACTTTTGATTGCTTTATTTCTCTAACAAAATATTTTAACATTCTCTCTCTCTCTATATATATATAATCTTAAGATTAAAATATTTCATGTAGTCTTACTATGCACCTTTTTAAGTTTATCATATAAAATTTAGTAAGGAATTATTGGCATTGCAAATTTAAATTTTTTACTCCATACAATCTAAGTGTCTGAAAGAATTTGCAAGGTGTTGAATTTGTTTTTGTATTTAAAAGTATAATTTCATTTTAAAAGGGGACCAAATCTTACCATTTTTCAAGTTTTCCATTTGCATACAAAAGATTTGATCCCTCTAAATTATGTATATCTAAAAAAAAAATTCTAATAAAATTCTCGACCATGGAGAGTCACCTCCACTGATATTCTTAACTTGTAAATAGATTTTGCTCCAATATCAATAAGTCAATATCATGACTTATTAACACCATATATATTCATATGACTTTTTTAATTAATTCATTTAATTAAAAAAAGGGTGCATAATTATTTTTAAATAAATTTCAAACACTTAGATAACAAATTTTATATTTAATTAATGGTTAAAATCGTAGGATATTACACTATAAATAAAAATGCAGAGGTCATAAAAAACCAAAGAGTTATTACTAAAGTATCGATATAAAATAATTAGATTTTAATATATTAATAAGATATTATTTTTATTTTTATTAGAACATTATTTTGTATTTTTTCCAGATAAAAAATAGTATTATTCACTTATTATATATTTTAGGGATTTTGGTTAAAATTATCAAAATTTAAAATCTATTTCATTACAAATTATCTAGTATAATATTTTAAATAATAAAGACTAATGAATTTTTAAAAACCAATTTATATTCATCTTAATTTTGGATCTACTAAATAGTGAGAGAGGTTAAATTTCTGTTTACTTAAAGAAATTTGCACCTCAATAGATATGATACCTCTCAATGGTTATTAGATCTAGAGTTAAGATGGATGTAAGCATATATAGAGAGAGGAGGAGCAAAAACATGGATGGTTAAAACCTGAGCTAAAAAATTCACTAAGGATAGAATGACTATTTCATTCATTTTTATTTTAATTATTAATTATTAATTTTATGTAATTTGATTAAGTCAAAATGTTTGGAGTACAAGACATTATAACATTTCTAAGATGGAGAGCAATAATTATCCAAGATTGTAAAATAATTATTTTATGTGAAGTTTAGTTCTATCAAATCATCAATTCAAATTTTATAAAGAGAAGTTAAGACAAAGGTTAAGAGTGAGAATGACTAGTATAAAGCTTTTTCTAAACATGTTACATTTTGGAATTTGTTTTTGCTAAATCTTATTTTTTGTTATTTAAAATTGGTTTTTAACTATATATATGGATTTAGCATCCAGAAAAACTTTAGAGACATTATACTTGTGGAAATTTTACAACTCAAACTTATCATTCCAAAAAATCTATGTCAAATTTTAGACAAATTAAATCATAAAATATACTTTAAAAACCCTTTAAACATGTCTAATAGACTTGTACCTGAGATTACTAATTTTTTCATATACAAATAATACTGTTCAACCAAAATAAATAAATACATAAATAAAATTAAAAGTTTATATCTAAGTAACTTTATTTATGGAGATGCGGTAAAAACAAATATTTTGCAAATTCATCAGAAGGTAAGGGGTGATCTAAGTCAATACATTGTGTTTAGCATACTCCCAAGGAATCTAATCGATACCGCACAAATAATTCAATATCGATATCACCTCGAATAAAGCAGCCTTGTCTTTAGAACTTCAAAAACCAAACCCAAACCCGTTAGCAAATCCTTCTTTGCCGGAAAATTATGTTTGTCTTAGCTTTCGGCAACATAATTGCTTGATAAGTGAACCACGGAGTCCTGGTGTAACAATGGCAGTGCCAGCTCCATGTGGAGACGAAGATAAAAGGGAAGCTAACGGATTGAAGGAGAAGTTAATTTTTTAATTTTTGAATGGTTGAATTTAAGTTTTTGTGATTTATATTAAGTTAATTTTTTGAATGGTTGAATTTAGGTTTTATAATTTATATTAAGTTTATTGAGAAGAGTGTTTTGTTAAAATCATTTCATAATTTATTTTTCAACGTTTTTCGAATCAATGTGGTTTATTGTCAGGAAAAGTTGAATAACCAGATCATGGCTGCATGTTAAATAGAGAGAGCAGATAATCCAACGGCTATATTTGACTAGGAAACAGCTATATTTCACTGGGCAACTAGACTAGACAAACGGTTATATTTGACTAGGTAACTCCACTAGACCAAGAGATAAGGAAAGAAAGAAATAATTAGTTAATTAATTTGTAAATTAGTTTTGTTATATTTATTACCATATTCGACATATGAATTATGATGTAATTTTGCTAAAACTCTTTGAATATTAAAATACAAATAATACCAATTTAATTTAAATTTAAATTTTGTTTTTAAAAATATTTTGAAAACGAGCTTAATTCTGTCTACTTCGTTTCTATGTAATTTCACAAAAATTCGAAATCAATGATCCATATAAAGATGGTTATATACAACATTTGCAGCAGTGCACGTTTTTACTGTCCTTTCAAGTGACACATTTAATTAAAAAAGAATGGTGAAAAAAAGGTGTAGTTTAAACATTTTTATTGGTTTAACAATATTTTTAGATCAAATTTTACTCTATATTAGAGATAGAAATTGTTAAGTTGTATGGTACAATTATATTAAAGGTTTTTAAGCGTTTGAATGTTTAATGAAAAATGATTTTTGAATAATAAAAAATATTTTTATGAATAATTATAAAGAGTTGGTTTTTTTTAATATAAACGGTGAGTGGGTAATTTGTGATTTGGGTTTTTATTTTAATAATTTAAATTATAATAAATACATTTTTGCTTTAAAGTAATGAATTATATTTATAGAATATTACAAGATTTATTGTACTAATAAGTTGTATAAATGGAATATTTATGTGATTTACAACTTACCATATATATAATTGGTATATAAAGTTTTTGAAGAGTAATATAAGTATGGAAATTATAATCCCTAAAATAAAACATTTTATGAAATCATATAATAAAGGAAGAATTTTGGTTTGATAAACAAGTTTGCTATAAACAATATTTTCATGAATTGTTACCATAAAAAAATAATGTTGACATGGCTTATACGGTGAATAGAAACCAAAATACCTTGCATTTGTTTGAGAAAAAAATTAGAATCCATCATAAGGTTATTGTTGTGCCTAAGCCTAGCAACATGCTCCACTTGCTATCTTGACATTATCCATGGCATGAATATCTCTCATGTTAATAAGAATGCATTAACCTTGTTAGTGCCAAGATTTAGTTCAATTGGTGGAGTCCCCATCGTTAAAGAACCTTTGCTATTGAGAGGTCACGTGTTCAATTCTCTTGATGCTCTTGGGGTCAAGCCCCATGGTATGTTTTGTGGGCGCAAAGGTCACTGATCTTTGGGGTATATGCAACCATGCAAAAGCAAATCATCAATCTCTAGGGTATATTCAACCATGCAACCATGCAAAAGTAAATCATATATCCGATCTTTGGGGTATATGCAACCATGCAAAAGCAAATCATCAATCTCTAGGGTATATGCAACCATACAAAAGTAAATCATATATTGTCACCGATCTCTGGGGTATATGCAACCATGCAAAAGCAAATCATATATTTTGTGGGGATATATGCAACCATGCAAAAGCAAATCAGACAAATCATATATTGTCACCGATCTATGGGGTATATGCAACCATGCAAAAGCAAATCATATATTAGCAAATCATATATTTTGTGGGGGTATATGCAACCATGCAAAAGCAAATCATATATTTTGTGGATGTGGGTATATGCAACCATGCAAAAGAAACTCATATATTTTGTGGATGTAAAGGTCACCAATCTCTGGGGTATATGCAACCATGAAATTTTTTCCACATCAATAATATTGAACATAAATAATGAGCACCAAGTGTAGTCTATATGGGACCATTCGAACTATGTAATGCAATTGGAATACTCTCTTCATCATTTCTCAATTCTAAAATACTTTTTATTTTTCAAAAGATCATTAACCACACATCTAGATAATTTTGAAAACTACCTAAAAGCATTAAAGAGCTTGTTAAATCTTAGCATTGAGATAATTAAACAAGAAACATAGATTCACACCTAACCTATTAAAAGAAAAAAAAAATGGTTTATAATGTTGTCTTAACATGAATAGCATAAAAATAAAATATTCATTCATTAAAAAAATTAGTAATTTTCATATATATTATATATTTATATTATAATAATATATATATATATCTTTTTTCACCACAAATGAAGAGAAATGTGTGTGATATACTATAATATCACTATATATAAAGTGGGTTAAAAAAATGTAAAAATAACAAAAAAAATTGAATTGCATATATCTAGATATTAAAAAAAAAAAGAGAAAAGTATAACACAAGTACCTTATATTTTTAAGCCTATGTACATAATGGAAATGAACTGCATTAGCACAAATATACCACAAGTATACTTACTACAAGGGTTGTTCATTCGTAGGATTCTTTGGATTTATGCCAACATCATAGATGTCTCAATTTTATCTTTGGTATAGTAAATTTATCAATTTTGTAGTATAAATAGCTTAGTTATCCTATTTCAAAGTCCTCTAGATGTTCAAAGGGAATAACAACCCTTTAAGCTTGAACATAATTTTGTTATAATAACTCTCATGTTAACTTTGTGAAAACAAAGGAAACTTAAGGGAGTTCTTGTGGCATTATCTTAAGTTTTTTTGGAAGTTAACTTGGGTGATTGTTTATCCACAAGTAATGCTTCAAGCAAAGTCTATTGCACATAAAGTTGATCTGGAAGGAAATATGTTATTATATTTCTATCACAATAATAATTGTAACATTGAAATTGAGAAAAAAAGTCTTCTTGATTGAGTTGATAAAATTATTTCTCAATGAATATCCTTGTTTAGTCACTATTAGTCAAATAGTTTTACTACATTCATACATCATTGTCTATATTAAACAACTCAATTATTGATATTCTTGTGAAATTCGCAAGGCTAATCTACACAAGGAAATCATGAAATCATTCAACCTAACATCTATTGAAACAAATAGAAAAATGTGAGAAAAATAACATATAAAAGTGACTACAAACAGGTGAGCCCAATATTCTTGGTTTGGACATATCAATTACAAAAATATAATTAATATTGTCACAATGTCAATTGGACAAAATTTGAATCCACGCCATTTATTTAAAAAAAAACTAATATGGCATCTTATTTTCTATAAATAGGATTTCTTTAACATATGTCTACCTCTTTCAACATAAGCTAGTAATATTATCAATGATATTAATAATATTATTATTCTCTCGTCTCTCATTATATCTAACTTATTGAATGTTTATATCTAACATTAAAACATAATCTTCATACTATCTTACTTTGTACTATATTCTCCACAATTCCTATTGTTTAAATATTTATTCTTTATGGAAATACAAAAACCTACCTAAAAAAAATCCAAACCAAACTATATTCTTCATAACATCAAAACTAACATTTATCAAAAATGAAATTTATCTTACCCCATAATATAAAAACCTATATAACATATAAAACCTATATAACATATAACTAGAACAAATCTCACAACCACACCAAACTACACCCTTCATAACTACCCATTCACAAAAATAAATCTTATCTTCACCCCATAAAATATTATCCATTATAAAACTTATCTTCAGCCACACAAAATATTATCCATAAAATACATATTATTCTTGATTTTTCAATATTGAAATATTACTTTTAAAAAATTTCCATAAAATAGATATTATTCTTGAATTTTCAATGTTAAAGTACTACTTTTAAAAATCTCATGCATGTTACGTGAATCTAACCTATCAGACACCAATCCATAAACAATGTAATGTATTTATAACAAATAATCATAATGGTATAATAATAATAATTTAAGACTTAGTCACACTATTTTTAATATTTAAATTTAAAAATATAACTGGGTACCTTAAAGTCTCCTTTTCCCTATTTTAAAATGACTTACAACATTTCAAAACTAAGTCATTTTAGAATTATTCAACATCCTAAAAATGCATTCACATGTCTTATATTTCTTTTTTCATTTAATATTAATGATGTAATTTTAAAACTTTTGTCCCACATGGTATAACATTAACAACATTTTTTAGACAAACCACCACGTTGCACCAATAACATATATTTTTCCTTACTGGCTTCTGACCAGCGATGGATTTTGGCCCAATAAATTGTTTTTCCTTACTGGTTTCTTACCAGCAATGGATTTTGGTCAAATAAAATGCCTCAACATTAGGTCTTTGGTAGCTAATTTCCTGCGTAGCGATTCAAACTTTGAAACAAATTCTTCATTCTCAAAGTGAAAAAACAGATACAGCATTCTCCATGAACATATCCCTGTCCTCTTTTCTTTATGTTGATCCCGACAATCTCTCGCTCATCTTTTCTTCTCTCATTGTTTATCGTTAGTTTTGCCTCAATTCCCGGGTGGCTTCTCTGTATCTACTCGGTTTTGTCTCTCATTTCACTAAATTCTTCTCACTTCGTTTTAATAAGATAAAATTATTTTATTTTATTTGATTATGGTCAAACCGGTGACTATATAAATATTACATTCTGTGATACATAGTTACGTTTCTTACACGCAAAGAAAACAAATGTCGTGCAAAATCATTAAAAAAATATCTATGCTCTGCATATCAACCGTGTTGAATGCCAAATTTCAGCGGTTTTGTAAAAACGAAGTGTTTGGAACATGTGCGCAGCAGCAGAATGCGCAGCCATCGGAGTGAGGACGCGCAAGTAATTTATGATCATGCGATTGTTGCTGGTGATAATTCAACTCATCAGCGCGCATAAAATTGTATTCTGTTTCAGAATATTAAAACCCGGTGTAGTTAGTTGAAATGTTATATCGGATATTTTTTTATGGTTAATTTTGTCTTCAACGGAGTAACTCTTTTAAATAATTATAAGTTTGAGTTTTCAGTTTAAGTGTTCGATGATGGTGTTGGTGGAACAGGTCTGACT
Organism: Pinus taeda; assembly: GCA_000404065.3. Classification (NCBI taxonomy): domain Eukaryota; kingdom Viridiplantae; phylum Streptophyta; class Pinopsida; order Pinales; family Pinaceae; genus Pinus; species Pinus taeda. The sequence goes on along the minus strand of APFE031055858.1, from coordinate 1,504 downwards.
TCCAAAATAAAAAATTATACAAATAAAATGATGAAGGTTTTATAGCATGAATTGATCTCTCAACCTTATAGGTTAGGCCCCCTTTAAACAGTTGTTGTGGAATGTTTTAGAAGAGTTGCCCAACCTTTTCTCTTTAAAGATTTTTCCTATCGGAACTCTACAGTGTTTTAATAACCCTTCAAGCCCTCAAGCCCGCATACAAGTAACTGCTACTCTCTATTTTGGTTTGTTGGATTTATTATATAAATCTTTCAAATCGGCGCTTTCATGGTTGTAAGGGCTTTACAAAGGATTTACGAACAAAACACGCGTAACATCCAATCACGCTGCTTAATCCACAGGCTTGGCATAGTTCTCGAGCGCTTTACTTTATCGTAATTGAGTATCGGCCCTTCCGCAGGTCACAGTACCCACGCCTTCCACTTCTCCAATATGTGATTACACTATCGGGACTCCACGGGCATGCTTTTTACACTAAAAACCCTCTTCTTTTGTTATACCAGAAATTTTGGGAAATACGGGAATACAAAGAAAATCCCGCTCCGATCACTTAGGACGGATCTCAAATTTTATACACCGGGACCTAGAAATATCATCGGGTCCACCTTTCGCATGCGTCCATTCTTCTCCACCAATAGACTCCCTTCAAAGGTTGCAATGCGATTCAGTGATGCAATCACGCCGATGATCGTGTCAGCATTCGCCGACCAAAATCTGTTAATTAAATCCTCACCATTGATCTTTCCCATAGATCCAACGATCCTCATTCAATCGCTTGATCGCAGTTGCGATTGCCCAAGGTCAGGGTTATTACACTCGCCGATCCTATTCTGCTAATTCAATCTCAGTCGTCGATCTTCCCACAGATCCAACGGTCCTCATTCAATCGCTTGATCGCAATCGGCATTTGCTCGAGGTCAGGATTATTCCACTCACCGATTTCAACTCCATCGATTCAATCTCCGTCGTTGATCTGTTGAATCCAAAGTGTCGCCTCCTTAACCTTTCACTCCTCTGTTATTCAGGGCTTTTCATGCTTCTGTTGCGCTGTGAGAAAGTTTTCTCTATGTGTGCTTTCGCCTCCTTGGATCTGCCGAATTCACCTACAAGTAAAATAATATATATATATATTATAAATAATATATATATATATAAGATATATATATTATATATTAGGCTATGATCATAGTAAAATTAACGTCAATCATTCAAACATAGATATATGGATTCTGAATTGGACTTTGCACATAACAAATAAACAAAAGAAATATTTTGAGACTCTATCTCTCTCTATGGTCTTCTCGCCTTACACCAATGGCCTCTCTCACAATTTGCCCGTAGGCTTACAATCCTTCTCAATTCAGCTAACTTTCTACTCTTCATTCTTGTTTCCTTTTTAATACATCAATGGCAGTTCCTCTTACAGTTTGAGGAACTATTTTCTCAGTTATGAGACGATTTCTTCAAACTAATTCTCATCTATTCCTATCTTGTCCAATTCAAA
>APFE031055842.1:48890-67257 GCA_000404065.3 Pinus taeda | reverse complement strand
AAAAAATATATATTAAGTTATTATTGAAAATTTTTGGGAAAAGATCAAATTGAGAATATTTGGTCAAGACATTTCCAACTAGCCAGTGTGGTTGATCTTTAGGACCAGAGTGTGGATAAAAGTTTACTCTTGAATAATGATAAATTAATTTTTATTTTATAGTTATGAATGAAATATGTTGATATAATATTTTCATCTCTTCTACATTAATAAATGAAATTTCATATATTAACTATTCCAACATTTTCTTTTGTAACCTAGAGGAACCCAGTAGCATACCTATAATAAATTAGTTTTTATTTTAAAGTTATAAATGAAATATGTTGATATCTTTTTGTTATCTTTTATATATTAATAAATGGAATTTCATATATTAATTATTTTAGCAATTTGTTTTGTAACGGAGAGGAATGGAGCACCCTATTGGTAAGCTAAGATATGAATGGGGGGAATTGGAGCCTATGTCTTTTGAGATTCAACGATTTCATATTTCATAGGTTAACCAATTGAAGTGCCCCCGAAACAACTATTTCAACATTTTTAAATTCATATTTACTTTAAATATTTATTTAATACAATTATTGAATTTACCATACAAATAATATATATTATATATATATATATATATATATATATATGATATATTATTATAGTTATATATTATAACTTAAATTATTAAATAATAAATAATACAAATGAGTAAATAAAAAATTATCAAACAACATATGAGCCCAGTTAATATTCTCAATACTATGACAACTAATACTCTTAATATTATGACCATTTAATTGGATTATGTGGAATTCACATTCAAAACTGTAAGTTGTAATTATGAGTATAGAAACCACATTTCAAAAAATTGGCATAAGAAGTGTGAATTTAATCTTTATGTCTTTCCATGTATTGATTTTGAAGAGAAAGCATATTGAAAATTCAAGTAAGAAAAATAAAAAATAAAAAATTAATTAATTTGTGAATTTAACCTTTATGTTTTTCAGAGTATTAATTTTGAGGAGAAAACACCTTGAAAATTCAGTGAACAAAAATAAAAATTATTAAATTAATTAATTTGGTGTATCACTAATAAACATAGAAAAATAATTATAACATACACAACCACTTTCTGCATTAATTGGTGTTTACTTGGTGAGATAAGTACCAACAAAAATTTTAAATACTAACACTACACAAATAAGTATTTATTTGGTAAGATAAATAATTTTAACATACACAATTACTTACCCTACTAGCTAACACTCTACACTAATAAGTATTTACTTGGTGAGATAAGTATTAGTACTAAGTTTCAAATACCAATTTAAACCCGATTAAACAAATAATTTGAAAAATAATAACTAATTTTTTTTTGAAATTTTCATAATTAATTTATATTTATAACTTTTCTAAAATAGATAGTTTTTGATTTTATAATTAAAATAAAAAGATTTAGTCAAATAAAATATAATGATAATTTATATGTGTGGATGTTTTCAATATATTTAAATGCAAATTTATAAAAATGTATAAATTAAATGGTATCAAATATGAGTCTAAAGTAAGTTGACAAAGACCAAATTTCACAGTGTTATGAACTTCCCATAGAACAAAAACTAGTATAACTGAATCTTGTTAAGTTTTCGCTAAGATTCATTGTAATGTTTTGAGGTATCTTGTCGGTTCAAAGTAAGTTGAGAGAAGACCAAATTTCACAATGTTATGAAATTCCCATAAAACAAAAACCAGTATAACTGAATCTTGTTAAATTTGGCTAAAATTTATTGAAATGTTTTGAAATATCTTCTCGTTACAAAGTAAGTCAACAAAAGACCAAATTTCACCGTATTATAAAACTCCCATATAACACAAACCAATATAACCGAATGATGCTTTTGAAGGAGTCCAATGGACCGCACTAGTTTTTCAGACAGCTGGGCGGCAATATCGTCCCCAGAGCCATGCCAGAGCGTTGGCACACACCGACTTGACTTTATTTGCAGTCGTTGAAGTTATCTCAACATTTGTCAAAGTAATTCCTGTGCAAGCAACTGTCTTGCTGCACGAAAAGTTCACAGCCACATCGGTCGATGACGTTCCCTGTATGTTTCTATACGTGACATCTTGTATTTGCACTGCGGATGACTGCACACAACAACATGACGCACAGTATTATTGATACGCACAGTATAACAAGTATTTCGGAATTAATGTTGATGGCAACATCGTTCGCAAGCACACATCCACGGACTTCAAAATGATATTTCAACAACGGTGGGAGCTAAACTCATATTGGTTAGTTGATCACCTGAATTTTACAAGGTGAAGCGGAATCGCAATAGTACTGATCGATGATAATCGGATTCTTAACATTATGAACAACTATGTCTTCAAATATGATATTTCGTGCATAGCCAGAACCGCCCTGTATATTTACAAAAGCATGAATTCTGTTATATCAATTACGAACTGCAGTTCATTGCCGTATGAATAGAAATACTTAAAGAAGCCATACACCTGTTAAACCAACCTGCCAAGTCTTGATTCTGGCTCCGTTGGATGTTTCGACAAAAGTGATGTTTTGGACTAGAATGTCATCAATTTTGGCTTCTTCTCCATTCTTTCCCAGACTTCCAATGCTGCACAGAAGAAGAAGTACAATTCAGATTTCATCTTTACGGATTGTATTTTCTGCATGATAAGATCCAAAATACTTATCTCACCTGATGCCATGGCCTGGGCCACACTTTATGTTTTTGATATTAATAGTAGATGAGCCCGACGAAATGGAAATGCAATCATCCCCTGATATACAGTATTTATAATCATAGTTAGCAGAACCTTTGATGTTTATTATGCGTTTGCCAATCTGAACATTAACTAAGTGAAATTAAGATTTGCACTTATAGCAGCTGAGGGGAGATAGATATACGCTAGATGGATATTGACTGATTTATTATTAAGAAAATGGTAATATGGGAATAAACAAATTAACGCAAACCAGTGAAATCACTAACTTCTAACCTGTCTGGATGACACAGTTGTTTATTTGGGCATTTTTAACTCTTTGTAAATGAATACCATCAGTGTTTGGGCTTTGTTCAGGAGCTTGTATCTGAAGCCCGTTTAATTGGATATCAGAAGAGTCGACCACTACGAGATGCATTCGTTGGCTATTGACAAATTGCAAATTTTTTATCAAAACATTTGAACATCTACTAATAGTCATTGCCTGCAAGACCAACCCAAAATCCAAACCACCGGATGAGCACAGCCTTGAATTAAAACTTACAGAAAGATTAAAAAAACCGTCTATAACAAGTTGATCATTGCGTCTTTTTTCAAGCAAATAAACAAGGTAATCAGGATAAGATTGCCGGCTGGAAACAAACCGGTGGAGCCGCATCCAAGCAACCCTGCACACAAGAAATTTGACGTCATTAATATAAATTGAAGGAGCCGATTTATACTACTAATCTGTTGTTTCATGGTAAGTGTTGGGTAGGGAAAGATTTTGGATGATGCTTGTGAAAAGGCTAGAGGTGGAGTCGGAGCAGTCGAACGCGGAAGAGATGGAATATTAGAGAGGATTGCGACAGGATTTTGAATGGCGGCTGACCTGGAGGATAAGAGCGGGGTATGGAAGGAGATTGTCAGTGCCATGTGTGCATCGTTTATTGGGCAAATGACTGGCGTGTATTGGGCAAATGACTGAAACCTTTTGTGTGGTTTAACAGGACCACCCAATTTTTAGTGGCCACATGTACACAACGGTGAGGTGAAACAGAACAGTTAAAGGTAACTCTTACTTCTTGTTTGTTAACCTTGCAGGATTTAGACCACCAATCTTGGCCTTGACCATCAATGACACCGCCACCTTCTATCGTCAATCCAGATATACCATAAAATCGAATCCACAGATTAAGTTCATCGCTATTCCATGCAGATTGTTTATTGGGTGCAACTATTGTTCCAGTAATCTGCAAATTTATAATTTTAGCAAATAATTTAATATGGAATTTTCATAATCATCTTAAAAAGCATACAATCCAATATTCAACTTGCTCACCTCTACTGAAATATGAGACTTGCAAGGGCCAAGAAACGTCACTGGGTTAATTAGAATGTCTTCCCCAATGGTACTTGCAACACTGCGTTGGAAGATGCCATGCATGCTGCTTCCCATGCTTCTATGAATGCCTATAAATCACAAATGAGAAACAATACGTAGGTATTATAAGAAAGGAATAGGATTTAACTAGTTCTCTGAAAGGAATAGGCACATATCTTTGGCCGTTACCAGAGAGCAAAAAAATATTTATACCTAGTGCATCAGATTTTAAGCGTGAAAATAAAACACAGATAAAGACCGTGGGAGGGAATTTTCCTAAAATCTAAGAGTTCTGTCAAAGGTACGGTATTAATTTAAAAAGGTGCGGGCCCACTGGCTTCCAGGATTAAAGATGTGTATATGCGGAGTGCATCAAATTTTAGAACAAAAATATCAAATGAATATTGAACCTATATAATGGATTAAAATATATTCACCGTCCGATCATCTTTTAAACCGCCGGCATGTGCACCGTAGTCCATGACATTGAATATCGGTGAAGCGCTGGAATCACTTTTGCTCAGCACCTTTCTATGAGTAGCCCAACTTGAATCGACCATTAACAGCGCCATAATAACAACAACTGACGCGAATGTAGTCTGCACATAATTTATTTGTTCAAAACGACTCGTAATTTTTTCACACACAGAAAATTAGAAATCACAAACATTGTTTGCAAGGAATTACCACGAATTTGAAATCCATAGCGATAGTTCGGAGGTAGAACCCGCGTTGTAGCCGATAGGTGCTCGAAACTTGTTTCATGGAAGGTAGAAGAGGTGGGATTTTATAGTGCCAGAAACTTGTTTTTGGTTTGCTTTTTCTTCTTTCTACCTAAACCTTGATAGACTCGGGTTGGTCCATTTTATTTTTTCAAAACGCACTGTGGCCATAAAAATTGACCCTACTCTCACTGGGCATTGAGGAAACCCATCTTGCTGTAACATATTCAAATTCCAGAGGACAAAGAATAGTTTGATGGTTATTCATTTTTCGAAGCCTCCATACTTGATTTTATCAATATTTCACAACAACTGAATAATATGAACGCTGAGTCGACTGCCGTTTTTTCCTTTCCACTATCGAATCGAATGATGAAATTAACCTACTACAAATGTAAACAGATAATATCCCAGTAGTACCCCCCGCATTATTCGTGGCTGCTCACAAAAATCTTAACTTGTGTATATTGATTGATGGAGGTATTTTCCGAACATCCTCATTCCATTTCCGATTCTTACGGATAGACTGAAATGAGTCACTCTCTTTGACCTGATACGGTGATGGGCCGTAGATTGCGTTTCATCTTCAGAAGTCTTCTTGGAAGGGTGCCTAGTTGTTATGTGCATGTCTATATCTGTGATGCGTTACTTCTTTCGAATTCTTTCTACAACGGTGTACCTAGATGTGATCTTGGTGTTTGGATGCTTGGTCCCTCACCTGTGGAAATTAAATCGAATCGGTGACTTTATTGGTTTTGAAATATGGTTGGTATTATAATAAAATGTATTTTTCTCCTGGGTAGCGTTCATGCATTTTTTGTTTTTGCCATTCGTTGTAATTTCCTTCTCCCTCGTTATATTTTACATGGTAATTATATTTCAAGTGTAATTATATATTTTATTGTTAGGGTTGTTTGGTTATTATTATATATTTTATTGTTAGGGTTATTGGTTATTATTAGATACAATTAGCTTGTAGAAGGTTGTTTAGACTTAGTTAAATGTAACTGATTTTTTCTGATGAATTATTTTTAGATAAATTATTCTTTGGTAAGATATTTTCTTTTTCAAATGAGTGATTTTGTGTTTAAGATAATCTGTTTCTCTTATGATTATCTATATGGTTGAAAATGTAATTTCAACTGCGCAACGGTTGAGCCGTGCAGCAGCATGGAAACATTGCCGACGAGCTATCGCCAATGGATTGGACCCGACGACGGTATTAATTCCTTTTGATAGATTATCGGATCCACAACGTTATCGCGTCGGCATTATCAAAGAAATCGAGGCTTTTATGTTTGCGATGAGCGATCGCCGATATCGCTATCGGCGATAACAAAAGGGCAGGCTTTACCATGAGTTATGTTGCGACCCGATAACATTATAAATAGTTTTTGATAAACTTTCAAGTACCCTCTGCAGGGCATGGAGATTGCGTGGAGTAAAACAAAGTTTTAATTGACTAGGGATTTTTCATTAAGGCATTTAATGAATTCCTCCTGGACTTAGATAGTTGGTAGAAGCCTTTAAGTTTTTATTTTTTATTTTTTTTACGGCAGTAAAACACGTAAGAAACATATATGATATGTCTGTTTTTGTTATGTTGACATTGATATGAATAAAAACTGAAGTTTGCACAGCAGTGCGAGTGTGAAGGCAAAAGAAAAACGAAGATGAAGATTTTGTACTGTAATGTGAAATGAACGCAAGCAGTATGAGTGTGAAGGCAAAAGAAAAACGAAGATGAATATTTTGTACTGTAGAGTAGAGAGAACAGGGGGAGCAGCCTGAAAGTTTTTTTTATGTATTGATTTCGTATGGTAAGAAAAGAATGCACAGCAGTGCAAAAACAAATTCCATGTAAATCATATGTATTGTAATGTAATGACTTGAGTGCTGGAAGTTTTGTAATATGCAAAGTGCATAATGTGATTTTTAATTTTTTTAGCAGTATATGCAAAAGGTTTTTACAGCAGTAAATGTAAACAAAATTTACACACAGTTGTGTAATTTTTTTTTAAAGGAGACAGAGTAATTTTGTTAAAATGTTTTTTGTGAATCCCTCTGAGTGAAAGAGGATGAATCTTGTATAAGGAATTTTGTTTTAATGAATACAAAGATATTGTGGGTGTATGTAATGCTCTACTCAAAAATATTTGTTAAAGATCCTGGAGAAAAACAGAGCATTGTCTCTGTGTGCAGTTTGTTTGTTTTTGGGATTTTACCTGAAAAATCCCCAACAGTGGTATCAGAGCTTGTTCAGGCTCTTTGAAGGTGTCAAAGAAGCTGAAGGAAGGAGTTTTCTAGCTCCAGCAACTTCTCCAGCAAAGTGAAGACTCAGTGAAAAGGATCCAGGTATTTTTCAAATTAGTTTCTTGTGTTACTGCTGAAGAAACAGTGAGTATTTAAAAAAAAAACAAAGCACAGTCAGTTATTTGAATCATAGTTTAGAGTGCTAGAATAGTCAGCACCAGCACCAGCATGGGTATGTTTAATCCTCAACTCCCACAGTTCAATGGGAAAAACTATGACTATTGGGCAATAACCATGAGAGCCCTGTTTGCCTGTCGAGATTTATGGGAATTAGTTCAAAATGGTTTTGAAGAACCATCAGATGAAAATGAGTTTAACAGATTAACTCAGGAAGAGAAAGATCTGTTGAAGAGTAATAGGAATAAGGATTCAAAATCCCTTGTATCTTTGTATCAAGCAGTGGATCAGAGTGTGTTTCCAAGGATAGCAGCACCCAAGACATCCAAAGAAGCATGGCATACTCTCAAAACAGCCTATCAAGGCATGGAGAAAGTGAAGACGGCAAAACTACAGTTGCCGAGGAGAGATTTTGAGAATCTAAACATGAAAGAGTCAGACAATATTGACTCATTCTTCACACATGTGATTGAATTTGTCACACAAATGAGGACTCATGGAGAAGTCCTTGAAGAAAGGAGGATTGTGGAGAAACTATTGAGGGTCCTACCCTAAAAGTTTGATGTGATTGTTACCACCATAGAAGAGACAAAGGATTTCTCAAACTTTTCAGTTGATGAACTTCATGCATCATTGATAACACATGAGCAGAGGTTGAGTAGAAATGAAAACTAATCTCTAGAGAAATCCTTCAAGACCCAGATGTCCTTTGGAAGAGGAAGAGGTCAAGGCAGAGGAAACAAAAGAGGAAGAGGCAGAAGCCAGAACAAAGGTGGAAGGAACAGTCCAGCAAATGCTCAAGGAAGAGGAAGCAATCCAAATTAGAACCAAGGCCAAGGGAGCAGCCAACAAAGAGGACAACATGATGCTCAAGGACAAAGGTATGAAAAATCCAATGTCCAATGTTATTACTGTAAAAAATATGGGCATTATGCCAGTGAATGTAGGAAGAAGCAACATGATATGAGTAATAGACCAAATGCCAATGTCACTAGAGAAAACATTAGTCAAGATAATGTGTTGTTAGCTTGTAACATGGCTGAAACAAATAGTGAAGACATATGGTTTTTAGACTCAGGTTGCAGCAACCATATGACAGGAAACATAGCCCTGTTTTCTGCTTTAGATCAAAATGTGAAATCATAAGTCACACTTGGGAATGATAGCAAAATTTCTGTTATGGAAAAAGGAGAAGTCAAAATATTTACAAAGAAGGGTGAAAAGAAAACCATAGCAGATGTCTACTATGTCCCTGGAATGAGATGTAACCTCTTGAGTATTGGACAACTTGCTCAAAACGGTTACAATGTTTTCTTTGAGAATGATGTATGCACCATCATGTATAGAGCACCCATCAAAAGATGTATTGCTGAAGTGAAGATGACAAAGAACAGAATGTTCCCTCTTAGAATTAGAGGAGATTTGAAAAACAAAGAAGTAATTGCAGCTGTTACCCAAGAGGCTTTCCAAAGTGTGCCAAAGGATGAAAATTGGATATGGAACTTGAGTTTTGGACATCTCAACTTTGGAGGTTTTAACTTGTTGAGTAGAAAATGAATGGTAAGAGGATTACCATTAATAGAAAAACTGAATAGCCTTTGTGAAGGTTGTATCTTGGGGAAACAACACAAAGAAAGTTTTCCATCAGGGAAAAGCATAAGGGCAAAAGCACCCTTAGATATTGTTCACTCAGATGTATGTGGACCGATGCAAACTTCATCTTTAACAGGCAACCAATATTTTCTAACATTTATTGATGATTTTACAAGAAAAACTTGGGTTTATTTCTTGAAGAATAAAAGTGAAGTGTTTGAAAAATTTTGAAATTTCAAAGCACTTGTGGAAAATCAAAGTGGGCTGCGTATCAAAGTTTTGAGAACAGATATAGGAGGTGAGTATATCTCCAAGGAATTCCTACGATTTTGTAGAGAAAATGGAATTCATAAGCAATTTACAGCTAGCTACACCCCACAACAAAATGGAGTTGCTGAAAGGAAGAACAGGACCATTATGGATATGGCGAGGAGTATGTTAAAGGCAAAGCATTTGCAAAATGATTATTGGGCTGAAGCTGTAAACTGTGCAGTATATATCTTGAATAGGTGTCCTACAAAAGCTGTGATGAATAGAGTGCCGAAAGAAGCATGGAGTGGGAGAAAGCAAGGAGTCACCCACATGAAAGTTTTTGGATGTGTGTTTTATGCACACATTCGAGATCAGCTAAGGAAGAAGTTGGACAACAAAGGGGAGAAATGTGTTTTCGTTGGATACAGTGAGGAATCCAAAGCATACAGGTTGTATATCCCATCTACCAAGAAATTTTTTGTGAGCAGAGATGTTCAATTCATTGAGGAGGAAGCTTGGGATGGAAGCATAGAGAAAAAAGTGAATGTTAAAAACTGTTTGTCTCATGATGAAGATGATGAGGAGATGGCTCAAATACATCCCCAAACAACAGCACCAACACAAGGGCAGCAAGCAACACCCTTGAGGAGAAATGGAAGTGCTTCTCCAAGCACACCACAAGGAGGAAATTCAAGTGCGCTTCTTCAAGCACTTGCACACCAAATGAAAGAGGTAAAAAGTTTAGAAACTTAAGTGACATTTATGATGAAGGAATGAATTCCTTATTTGCCTTGTATTGTCATGTTGATGATCCTATTCATTTCGAAGATGCAATAAAGATAAGAAATGGATAGAAGCTATGGATGAGGAAATGAATGCCATAGAAAGAAACAAGACATGGGAGTTGGTTGAGCTACCAAAAGGTAAGGAAGTCATTGGAGTTAAATGGGTCTATAAGATCAAGTGCAATGCTGAAGGCAAGATAGAAAGGCACAAGGCAAGGCTGGTTGTCAAGGGATACAAGCAGGAGTATGGGAGAGATAATGAGGAGACTTTCACACCGGTTGCAAGAATGGAAACCGTGAGAGCAGTGCTGTCCATAGCAGCACAAAACAAGTGGAAAGTTTACCAAATGGACGTGAAGTCAACATTCCTAAATGGAGTGTTAAAGGAAGAGGTCTATATTGAACAACCTCTAGGCTATGAGAAGAAAGGCCAAGAACACAAAGTATGCAGATTGAAGAAAGCTCTTTATGGGCTGAAGCAAGCACCAAGAGCGTGGTACAGTAGGATAGATTCCTATCTACTGGAAAATGAGTTTGACAAATGTGAGGGGAAACCCACCGTCTACATCAAAGAAAAGGATGGTAAATTTCTAATTGTTGTGTTATACGTTGATGATGTTATTTTTACAGGTAATGATGACTACCTCATTGAAAATTTCATATTAGTCATGAAAGAGGAATTTGAAATGACTGACATGGGTTTGCTGAGATACTTCTTAGGAATTGAAGTAGATCAAAATGAAAATGGAATTTTCATCTCACAAGCAAAATATGTAAATGAAGTGTTGGGCAGATTTAATATGCAAGAGTGCAAGGCAGCGATCACTCCCATGGTAATGGGATTAAAACTCAACAAAGAGGACAACAGTAAGGATTTTGATCCTAGTTTGTACAAGAGCATAGTTGGCAGCCTTATGTATTTAACTGCAACTAGGCTTGACATAATGTTTGTTGTTAGTTTAATTTCCAGATTCATGGAGAGGCCAAAGGAAGCACATTGACAGGCAGCAAAAAGAATTTTGAGGTATGTTAAAGGTACTAAAAGGTTTGGCATCTTATATGCTGTCTCAGAATGTTCAAATTTAATTGGGTACACTGATAGTGATTGGGCTGGAAGTGTAGATGATCGGAAAAGCACTTCCGGTTATGTCTTTCACATGGGTTCAGGAGCCATTTCATGGGCTTCTAAGAAGCAGTCCATTGTAGCATTGTATACAGTAGAAGCTGAATATGAGGCAGCTACAACAACAGCATGTCAAGCAGTTTGGATGAGAAGAATGTTAAGGAGCTTAGGCCAAGAGAAAGCAAAAGCAACAATGATTTTTTGTGACAATAGCTCAGCTATTGCATTATCAAAGAATTCAGTGTTTCATAAGAGAACGAAACACATTGACACAAGGTTTCATTACATCAGGGAATTGGTAAGTAGTGAAGAAATTGTCTTAGAACATTGCAGGACCTAGGAACAGGTTGCAGACATTTTGACAAAGCCATTGAACCAGAAAAGCTTCGAATTTTTGAGGAAGTGTCTGGGTATGAATGAATGCCCAGCAGTTGAAATTAAAGGGGAGTGTTGAAAATGTAATTTCAACTGTGCAACGGTTGAGCCGTGCAGCAGCATGGAAACATCACCGAAGAGCTATCGTCGATGGATCGGACCCGATGACGGTATTAATTCCTTTTTATAGATTATCGGGTCCACAGCATTATCGCATCGGTATTATCAAAGAAATCGAGGCTTTTATGTTTGCGATGAGCGATCGCCGATATCGCTATCGACGTATCGCCTTTGGAACTAACCTAGCTTTCTGTTTATATATATTGCCATCAAATTTAAAATTTAGGTTTGAATTACCATTTGGATCCAATGGGTGACTTATTTTCATGAAATTCCATTAAATATCAAGTATCTTTATTCATTATAGACTCATATTCTTCCTTCATTTCATCTCTCCAATCTTTATGCTCATTAGATTCTTCAAAATTCGAAGGTTCTGTGGCATTCATAATTTTAGTCATTAAGGTGTAATCTTTAAATCTTACTGGTGGTTGAGTTTCATGAAATGATCTTGTTGGTACTTAGTTTATTTCAACTCTTCTCTTGCTTCATGTGAATCATCTCTTCCTCTTGATTGCACTGGTTGCTATAAGTGTCCATGTCGTTGGATTCTTCCTCTTTCTATTCATGCTTATCATCTACTTCCTCTTTGACATCATCATATTGATAAGGAATATGCCATCCAGCATACATGTCATTCTTATGGCCTTCACCTGCAAGCACATGAAATAATACATATCTTCATGCAAAAATTTTATGTGTGAAAGGATCAAACAAATTATATGATTTATGATCAAAACAGTAACCTATGAAAAATCACTTGATAGCTTTTGCCTCAAGATTCCTCCTTTCTTCTTTTTGAACATGAGAAGATATTTTTCTTTCGAAGATTATAAAATGAATTTCTATTAAGAATAATTTCATACTATGTAATGAGATATCATGATACTGTAAGCAAACATTTACTCTATTAATCTATCATCATCCTCAGTTAAAAAAAAATGTATATTACTTATCTGATTAATTTATCAATAGAAAATCCCAAAGATATCTTTAAAGTCTCTCCTCCCATCCATGAGCCTGGCAATTATGTCTAGGCTCTCCCTCAATCACTTTCACTATTTTTCACTGGATTATATCCAACTACATTCGGTGCCTTGGGCCTCTGGACTCCACTATCTATCCTTAAGTCCTACACTTAATTCGACTTTTCATGAGAAACTTCCCACTGGTCACTCTTTTCCCCAGCTCTACGATAGTTTCCCATTTTCCATCTTTTCCCCTCTATATTTTCCTTCCCAGGGTAGCGGTATAACTATTTCTTTTAATTGTAGTAAACAATTTTTTTTAATTAGCATGTCTCAATTCCTAATGAATCATAAATTAGGTAACAATTTGTTATCTGGCTTTCTAGCTTCATTCATTGTCATAACATAATAGAAAATAAATGCAGTAAATCATAAAACTAAATTTAATAACAGCAATAATTATTTCAAGGAGCCTGGGGTGTTACATATCCCCCCCATGTGAGGAACATCGTCCTTGGTGTTATTTATAATTTAAGAAAATAACGTCGGATATGCTTCTCACATAAATTCTTCCTCTACCAAGGTGGCCTCATCCGGGCCAAAGTGCTTCCACTGCACTTTAACCTGGGCGATGATTCACCTCCACAAGGTGGTTTCTCTCTGACCAAGAATACGAAGAGGTTCTGCTAGAAACTCTCCTTCTAGTTCGACCTGCACATACATAATTCACAATCATAATTCCCTCAAAACAACTTATAAAAATGTATATAATACTTTAACTTTTTACTTGAATATTTTCCAAGTTTATTATATGTTGTGGGTCGTACACATATTTCTTTAACAACAAAACATGAAACACGTCGTCGAACCGAATGTGGCTTGGTAACACAAGTTTATAGGCTACTGGTCCAATTCGTTCCAAGATTTGAAAAGGTCCATAGTACCGGGGTGCTAACTTAGCACAAGCCCTCCACTGTAAGGAACTTTTTCGGGGCTTTTCCCTTAGATATACATGATCTCCCGACAGAAATTCTTTGTATGTCCTTTTTATATCTGCATAAATTTTCTACCTATCCTCGGTAGCCCTTACATTTTGTCTAACTTTCTTAATGGCTTCCTCTATCTCTGCTAGCATGTCGGGAACCAATCTTAGCTTATTAACAGGGTTATTCCATTCCTCTACAGTTTCTTCCATATAACACCTCAAAGGGGCTCATACCCAATGATTCGTGATGTGCATTATTGTATGCAAATTCTACAAGGTGGAAGTAATCCTCCCATTTATGTGGATGTTGCATCACAAACATGCATAGCATGTCTTCCAGCACTTGATTCACCCATTCAGTTTTCCTGTCCATTTGGGGATGATAAGCCGTACTAAATTGGATCTAGGTACCCAATCTTCAAAATAGGGCTTTCCAGAATGTGGATGTGAATTTCACATCATTTTCTGAAATTACCACCTTAGGTATATCATGCAGGCAAAAATTTCCTACATAAATATGTCCACGATTTCCACATTTTTGTACATGGATTTCACAGGTATGAAGTGTGTGGTTTTGCTCAATTTCTCTACTACAACCATAATTGACTCAAGTTGGTTCTTAGTGCATGGTAAAACTGTGATAAAATCTAATTATATGGTCTCCCATTTCCATTCTGGAATGGGCAGTGGTTGCAACAGACCAGCGGGATGCCGATGCTCTGCCTTTACCAACTGACAGTCCAAACATTTGGATAAATACCCCGTGACATCCTTCCTTAATCCAGGCCAAAAATTTCTTTCTTAATGGCTGATAATAATTTATGGTAACTTGGGTGGCCCGCACAAGGTTTTTAATGAAACTCATCCATTATTAATTGTTTAACAACACTTTGGTTAGGAATATAAATTCTGTTTTCGAAGGTAAGGATGTCATCAATATTTATTTCAAAATCTGATCTTTCTTCCTTTAATAGAGCTTCCTTTGTCTGGTACTAAAGAAAAGTGTATTCTGGATCTTTGACCGATGCCTCCTTTATAATTTTTGGAATGTTTGAGTGTGATTAACTGATCTGAACCTCATAAATGTAATGTACCTTCCTACTTAATGCATCAACACCCGATTTTCCTTCCCTTTAAGATGCTTCATTTCAAAATTGAACTCACTTAAAAATGTCGTCCATCTTTCCTATTGGGAATTTCGGCCTGCCTGGTTGAAGAAATTGGTAAGGTTGCTATGATCTGTTAACAACAACAATTTATTCCCCAACAGGTAGCATTGCCACATTTTAAGTGCATGCACTACTGCTGTTAATTCAAGGTCACAAGTGGAGTATCGATGTTCATAATCCTTCAATTTCCATGATTCGTAAGCAATAACTTTGCCTTATTATGTCAGCACTCGGCCAACACCTTCTTTACTTGCATCATTGCAAATAAGAAAAGACATTTCCGGATCTGCTACTTTTAGCACGGGTGCAGTGGTAAGTAGGTGTTTTAATCTTTCAAAACTTTGCTGACATTAGGCTATCCATTGAAAGGTGCATCCCTTTTTTTGTAACGAAGTCATTGGAAAAGAAAATTTTGAAAATCCTTCAATGAATCAATGATAGTACCTGGCTAAACCAAGGAAGGATCTGATATCATCGACATTCTTTGGAGTGGTCCATTCCATAATGGTTTTGAAATTTTCCAGGTCCACCACTATTCCTTTTGCTTATATAATGTCACCCAAGTATTGGATATGATCCTTGAAAAAATCACATTTGCTAAATTTACCATATAACTGGTTCTCCCATAAAGTTTGCAGCAACATTCTCAAATTTTCTTTGTCTTCCTCCTAATTTTTAGAGTATATCAAAATGTTGTCAATAAAAATTAGCACAAACTTATCAAGACAGGGCTGGAAAATTTCGTGCATCAAACTCATAAAGGTGGTTGGGGAATTTGTGAGGCCAAACGAAACACTACGAACTTGTAATGACCATAACGAGTTCGAAGTGCAGTTTTGTAGATGTCCTCCTCCTATATTGTTATCTTGTGGTAACCAGATATTAAGTCGATTTTTGGGTTTACTTTGGCTCCCTGCACTTGATCGAATAAATCATCAATACGTGGCAAGGGATACTTATTTTTTATGGTTAGCTTATTTAATTGATGATAATCGATACACAATATTAATGTTCCATCTTTCTTTCATATAAATAGTATGGGAGCTCCCCAAGGGGACACACTGGGGCTGATGTACCTTTTATCTAGAAGCTCTTGAAGTTGCATTTTGAGTTTTGTCAACTCAGGTATGATCATGCAGTAAGGGGCCTTGGACACTGAGGCTGCACCTGGAACTAGTTTAATGGTGAAGTCAATATCATGTTTGGGTGGTAATCCAGGAATAGATTCAGGAAATACATCAACAAATTCCTGAATGATAAGAATATTTTCCAAGGAGGTCATTTTATTCTTGGAGTTGGTAAATCCCACTTGAACATCATATATTTGATAACCCTTCCTAATACACTTTCCTGGCTGACTAGCAATAATAGGGTGCAATTTGTTATTAGTCTTGATTCCTTGAAGTTCCCTCCTTTGTCTTGATTCCGAAATAAAACTTATTGTTTTCTGCTTTCAAGCAATCAAGGATCAACAATTTTCCAACCAATCCATTCCAATTAAAATGTCATATGAACCCAAGGGGAGAATGTTGAGGTTTACGTGAATGGGTTGTCCTGAGATGGTTATGGGACATTGTTCAGTTTTGGCAACTACCTTTCATTTTGCCCCAGTGGCTAGTTGAACTAGCTAAGGTTTTCGAAATTTAATGGTCTACAGTTGACACTTTTCTACCACTTTAGGACTAACATAACTTAAGCTAGCACTCAGATCAAACAAAACTAAAACACGTTGCTTAGCAATCATACCTTCACATTTAATCATGGTGGGATGATACTTTGCTTGATGATTATCTAGAGCAACATTAATTTTGGGTATGTTCCTCGCCACTTCTCCAACCATGGATGCTTCCTGCATGTTTGCAACTTGTTCCGTTATCGCCTTACGAGGACAGGTTTTGTAGTAGTGGGGTTCTCCACTTCCCTAGCATTGCAGTGGTGGTTTTGACTATTGATCATTACTGAATTTATTAACCCCTTCTAATTGTCTATTTGCAGAATAGACAATGTTGGGTTGGTTCCTTGCTGGGAATTTATTGAGAGTCTTTTGTTCTAAATTTCTTCTACTAGAAAATTTTGGGTGTCTACTTGGAATCAAACTTCTTCCCTTCTTTTTCATCCCTCCTTTAGATCCTTCATTTTTCTATTTCATTTGTTGGTAACATATGCAGATTTCTGTACTGCATCATCCATTGTTTTGGGGTAGTCGAACTCAAGTTTCTCCTTCATGAAATTGGGTAAGCTACTAGTGAAACATTGAATCTTGGCTTTCTCCTCCTGCATATAAGGCACATAGTGCAGAAGGGAGGTAAATCGATCCACATAATCATCCATAGTTAAGGCCCCCAGTCTTAATTCATGAAATTCCTTTTCTTTCTCATCATAATAATGCTTACTTAGATACTTATCTTTAAAATGTTTTTGAAATTCATTCCACGTCACCTATTGCTCGTCAATTTTTCTTACTGTTTTGATTTCTTCCCGCCACAGGGTTGCCTAACCTCTTAACTGATAGACTGCCAAATCAACGTTCAACTTATCTGTGTATTCGTAAATCTAAAAATATTTACCCATATTAATTAACCAGGCTTTTGTTGCTTCTTCAGATTCCCCTTCGAAGAGTGATGGTTTAAACTTTTTGAATTCTCCTTGTAGTTTTGACTTTTGTCTTTTTGTTTTGTGTTGGTTGGAAATATTATCTGAACATCCTTCTTCATCCTCCCTGTGTCTCTTGGTTGATTCAACATTTTCCTCACGATGCTAAGCTGTTGGGGTCTTTTCTTTATCGTCAGCACTGGGTTCTGGATGTCTTTGGTTCTATCGATTAGACAGACTTTTGAGCATCCTCTCCCGTTCTAGGCATAATCATTCATTGTCCGTTCTTATATTTGTCATCTCAGCATGTAGCTACTGAACAATTTCAAGTAAAACTACATTAGCTTGATGAGTCTCCTTACCCATTTGTATCCAAATTCCAGGGTTAGCATTCACATAAGCTGGTTTGGGAGTATTGGGTGGTCTTGAACTTCTCTACATTCTACCTTTTGTATAGAGATTGTGTTGGGCCTTAGTTTTGGTCTTATTTTGCTCTAAGAAACTTACTAATCCATCTATTTATCAGCCATTTTCACTTTATTCATTCCATTTTGATGTATATTTGATATCCATTTAGGTATTTAACTTTAATTTGTCAATTTCTAAAGTTTTTATGAAATTTTGATTTTAAGTGCAAATTTGGCAGATTCAGAAATTCTCGTAATCACTCTATGGTTGATGTGGTTGCATGACACTTGGGCATTTTTGAATACATGAACGGAAAGCTTGGGAACTAGGACTAAGCCAGATATGCTTAGTTCGAATAAAACAAGCTTTATTCGGCCCATTTGGTGCTAGTCAATCATGACTAGTCATTCAGAAATCCCATAGAAATATGGTAGTTTTGAGATTCTATGGGATTGGTCATATTCCCTGGGATGGGAGTAGTGAATTCGACTTGGATAGATGGATTAGAGTAGATGGGTTTGTTAGAGTGAATATAGATCAGTTTGTTTCATGAGACTTCTTATTTAAGAGCCACAACTTTGATGGCTTATGTATTGACTTACTATACTTTTATGTTGTGACACTTTTGGATTGAGGAGTTAATTTGAAGACTTGTGCTATTATTATTTTTCTGCTCAATGCTATGGATGTGTAATTGATTTAAGCTTCTGATATCACTTCTCAAGTGTGCAAGGCAAGGG
>APFE031055842.1:0-17193 GCA_000404065.3 Pinus taeda | reverse complement strand
ACACTGCGTTGGAAGATGCCATGCATGCTGCTTCCCATGCTTCTATGAATGCCTATAAATAACAAATGAGAAATAAATCACAAATCACATCACATCACATCGGCCTCACTGTTTCCTCGTCCTGCCCGAGACTCCGCAGGAATCACACAATCTGCGAATCTTATTGTTCTAGAAGCGAGAGCCTCTCGACAAATGCAAAACATAAATTGGGCACGATTCTCCTTGCCTCACAAGGACTTACAATATCGAAAAAAGAAGCACGCCATGACCATGGATAAAAAATTCCAGTACCAACCGTTGCTACAAATAATATTGTGGCTCCATCGAATATATTTATAGTGATCGCTTTTAAACCATTAACGAGATTTGATCCAACGTGATTTTAATATATGAGCAGAATTTGTATTTGTATTTCACATATTTGTATGATCAAAAACTCATCCTTATAACGATAAATTACAATATCAAACCATAAGAAATCAATGGGGTTCTCAAAATTAATCTGCAAAAATGGTTTCCTTGAAAACCCTTCTAACGCTGGTGTTTCACTGCTCGTGGACAGTGGCTTTTCTCAAAGGATATTTGGGCAGGTTGCTCATTGTCATGTCTTGAATGCGTTTCAGGATTTGTACAGCCGCCCTCATAGTGGGACGATCTAAAGGCTCCTTGTGCAGGCATCGCTGAGCCAAGTCTGCCACAATCTTGGCCTCTTGAATTGAGAATCCTGCAATCAGCCTGGGATCCACAATCAACGCCAGACTCCTCTCGTCCTTGACAAACTTCATACTCCACTTTACTAAATTTCTCTCATCCTTAGGACGCCTGTCGTTCATATGTTGCCGACCTCTCAACAATTCCAGAAGCATTATTCCAAAGCTCCAAACATTACTCTTAGGAGTCACCAGGCCTCGCGCTACAGTTTCAGGTGCATGATATGGCGCTGTTGCCTGTATACAAATATCAAAAACCATCTGAGTACTACCATTCTACACAAACAAGCCAGAACTGAATACAAAATTCTTTATCATAAACGGACCAATATAGAATTTATTCAATTTAATTATCAGACTCACAATGTAGGGGACTTGGGCTTCCAGATTGCATCTAGCAAATCCATAATCAGAGAGCTTGGCATTGAATTCCTTGTCAATCTGGACATTAGCAGCATTGAACTCACAATACATGGCCTATATCAAGATTAAATTGGTTAATTTACAAATATAAATTTGTTTCCCCAGATGCCCTCATTTTCAAGGGAAAAAAATGCTTAACAGCATACCTGGAAAGGGCCTTCTTCGTGTAGATATGTGAGGCCCTGGGCAACACCAAGAGCTATCTTTATCCTCGTGCGCCAGTCAGTCAGTGAGGGCGATCTATTGCCATAAAGAAGTCCATCCAGACTTCCATGGTGAAGCCTCTCATAAACTAGCATGCGTTCCCCATTCTCCCGTGCATGGAAGTCAATTAATTTGCAGAGGTGAGAATGATCTAAACAAGATATTGTATTCACTTCCATCAAAAATTCCTTGTACGTCTGCAATCACACAAAACAATCACAATGCAGTCAATTGAGCAACCTATATCACTAATCTTATCGATATTTTCACAGTTGAATTTTTGGAAAAGAATTGTGTTTGCTAATTTAGTTTATCGGCTCCACCCAGAGAGATATAAAGGTTTGAGTTTCCAGGGAAACCAGTGAAAAGATAAATTATCAAACACAATTCCTTTCCAAAAATTCATCTTACAACCTATATCATCCCATAATTGCATATTTAACAAATAGAACTATAGCACCACATAAACTAGTTACCTGCCTAGTACCGAGAAGACGAGTTACAGTAGCATTTTCTACTCTGTGCTCGTCTGTATTGCTTCCCTGTTTCAGAGATGCCCTGTAAACACTTTCGGCAGGTCCTTCATACAAGCACCGTTCTGGACTAAAAGAATTGCAGGCTGTGGAGATTTCTTGATATGTGAAACACTGCAACCTAGTAGGCAGTGCTGTGGGGTAGTGATCTTTTGGAGGAGGAAGGGGTTTAGGCTCAGAATGAATAACCCAAGATTTGGAATTGGTAGTGGTAAGAGATTGTTTATTGATTGGTATGAAGGTTCCTTTTTCCAAATGGGTCTCTCTAGGGAGAGGAAGGGGTCTCCGAGGAGGATTGTTGTTGACGAGCCAGTTTGCATGTTGAGTCACAATCCGAGCAGGTTCAGGAAGGATAGCAGGTTTGTTATCGCAGAGGTTGATGGATTTCACTGCTGCAGGTGGAGACTGTTTTCTTTGGAAATTTTTTGACCTATATTTATGTTGAATGAAGCACCCCATTTCCACTGAATAATGGAAGCTTGAAATTGTTTCTACCACTATGATATCTTCTCCTCCCTTGTGCACTGCTCTGCAATATCCTCCCCTTTCCCTGTGATCAAACACTACTCTTATGCTCAATCAATGGAGGAAAACAATGGCCAATGGTAGAGGAGAAGAATAGGTGGGTGACGAAAAGAGCGTGGCAACTTCAAGTGCAACCCAGATGTCATGGCCATGCCAAAAGCAACATCAGCAGTAGTCAGATGAACCACCTAACCTAAGACTTGAAGTGCTCTGATATACATATCAGAGCATGAACCACAGCAGCAGCAATCAGATGACCACCTAACCTAAGACTTGAAGTGCTCTGATATACATATCAGAGCATGAACCACAGCAGCAGCAATCTGATGACCACCTAACCTAAGACTTGAAGTGCTCTAATATATAGATCAGAGCATGAACCACCTAATCTAAGACTTGAAGTGCTCTGATTTACAGATCGATCAGAGCAGAGAATGAATGAATGAATATAAATGATTCAATGAACAAAGCAAAGTCAATGGGTGAAATTGACAGAAATGCCGAAGCCATAACTGTCAAGGTCAACGTAACTGCGAATCATATTGATGGCTGCCTTGCGTTTCTTGTGTTAAGTGAGCTGCCAGAACATGCAAGTGACATGAACCCAGGATTATACCATACCAGTCAAACATAGAAAAAGCTTGAGTCCGGTCCACCTGTAACAAAAGCTTACAGCTGCTTCACCCGTGCAGGTTTGCCAGATCGCTTCGTCAAATCCACATTAATGAGCATTTCCCATCTACCAAATCAAGAAAGATTTCACATCAAAAGTATGAACATCAAACAATTTTAGTAGGTATACACAACAGTTACCAAATCTAATTAGAATACCGGTGGTTATTGAGTACAGCGCCACTCAACTTGAAGCACTCAAAATCTGGAAAATCGGATCCCAGATATCAGAAAAGATAATAATAATAATAATAAAAAGACATTATGGACATTAAATCTCAATAAACATCATGGGCGGTAAATGTTAAATTCAAAAAACGGTTGATGCACCGTTCCAGGCTTGCTGCCAGCAAGATTTGACAGGATTATCTTGCCCCGTAGAACATGGAAATTTGAACTTTGAAGTAAGAATTGAGAACGTCAGTATGGAAAGTTTTCAAAAATATGTACCTGAAAATAAATATAAAATAATAGATTTATGATGATTTCTTAAAAATATAATATAGATGATAAATTTTATTTCGTGCAGCTTACGTAGACATAGATGACATATTGTTAATCCTTGCTTTAGACTCAACTCTATAGAAATCCGTTGTTCGTAATTCTCGCTTTGTATCGACTGGAGTGCCATGCTAAAATTTATTTTATTTATAATAATTTTCAAGGATAAGCATCTAATTCTTTTCGTAAGCTTTAGGTTTAGTTATATATAATTAATTAATTTTATTCACAATTCAGAGGGATTAGTAGGGATCTCGAAAAATTATACATAGGTATTATAAGAAAGGAATAGGATTTAACTAGTTCTCTAGGCACATAGCTTTGGCCATTACCAGAGCAAAAAAATATTTATTCCTAGTTCATGAGTACTAAACAGATTTTAAGCGTGAAAATAAAACACAGATAAAGACCGTGGGAGGGAATTTTCCTAAAATCTAAGAGTTCTGTGAAAGGTACGGTATTAATTTAAAAAGGTGCGGGCCCACTGGCTCCCAGGATTAAAGATGTGTATATGCGGAGTGCATCAAATTTTACAACAAAAATATCAAATGAATATTGAATCTATATAATGGATTAAAATATATTCACCGTCCGATCATCTTTTAAACCGCCGGCATGTGCACCGTAGTACATGACATTGAATATCGGTGAAGCGCTGGAATCACTTTTGCTCAGCACCTTTCTATGAGTAGCCCAACTTGAATCCACCATTAACAGCGCCATAATAACAACAACTGACGCGAATGTAGTATGCACATAATTTATTTGTTCAAAACGACTCGTAATTTTTTCACACACAGAAAATTAGAAATCACAAACATTGTTTGCAAGGAATTACCACGAATTTGAAATCCATAGCGATAGTTCGGAGGTCGAACCCTCGTTGTAGCCGATAGGTGCTCCAAACTTGTTTCATGGAAGGTAGAAGAGCTGGGATTGGGATTTTATAGTGCCAGAAACTTGTTTTTGGTTTGCTTTTTCTTCTTTCTACCTAAACCTTGATATACTCGGGTTGGTCGAATGATGAAATTAACCTACTACAAATGTAAAAAGATAATATCCCAGAGTCGTAGTACCCCCCGCATCATTCGTGGCTGCTGACAAAAATCTTAACTTGTGTATATTGATTGATGTAGGTATTTTCCGAACATCCTCATTCCATTTCCGATTCTTACGGATAGACTGAAATGAGTCACTCTCTTTGACCTGATACGGTGATGGGCCGTAGATTGCGTTTCTTCTTAAGAAGTCTTCTTGGAAGGGTGCCTAGTTGTTATCTGCATCTCTATATCTGTGATGCGTTACTTCTTTCGAATTCTTTCTACAACGGTGTACCTAGATGTGATCTTGGTGTTTGGATGATTGGTCCCTCGCGTGTGGAAATTAAATCGAATCGGTGACTTTATTGGTTTTGAAATATGGCTGGTATTGTAATAAAATGTATTTTTCTCCTGGGTAGCGTCATGCATTTTTTGTTTTTGTCATTCGTTGTAATTTCCTTCTCCCTCGTTATATTATACATGGTAATTATATTTCACGTGTAATTATCTATTTTATTGTTATTATATATTTTATTGTTAGGGTTGTTGGGATATTATTATATATTTTATTGTGAGGGTTATTGGTTATTATTAGATACAATTAATTTGTAGAAGGTTGTTTAGAGTGTTGGAAATTAATTCCAACTGCAAACAATGAACAGCTGGATAGAAATCTGATTTCCCGTAAATGTTCCAGCATGCCGCAAAGTCACTGTTGATATTTTGCACATTGATGTGCATTAAATTCATAGAATCTGATCTTCAGCAGTTATCTGGAAGCCGCAAAAATCTTCTGATATTTTTGCACTTTAAATCAGCATTAAATGTGCAGAAATAAATTCCCCTGCAACCGACTAATTTCCACCGAGAAAATCATCACCGCCTATTCTACAATAAATACAAAGATAAATATCAGCAGATATTTGCCTAGTTTATTATTAAACTCAGATATTTGTTTTGTTATATATACATCAAGCAGCAGTGAGATCAGGTAGATTAACCAAGTAGAAAAGAACAACAGTTCTGTTTCTCTGAGTGTGTGGCAACAACGTTAATCTCTCTGCAATACAGCACAACAGTGCTGAAATGTAATTTCTGTGTTTTTTGAGAAAGAATGTGCAACAACATAGCTCACATGAATGAAGCTCTATGCACAACAGTGCTGAGATAGAGTTGCTGTAATACAGTGCTGAGATAGAGTGCCTAGACAACAGTGCAGACACAACAGTGTCAATTTGTAAGTATACACAGATTGAAGTGCCTCTGAAGCAGGCATGTTGAAATCCCTCTGTTAAGAGGTAGATGTTATTTGTGTGGAACAGAAGCGTTCCTTGGTGAATCTCTCTGTTATGAGGAAGATGCTCTTAAGCATAGATTGGTGAATCCCTCTGTTAAGAGGAAGATGCTCTTAAGCATAGATTTGTAGAACTGAAGTGTTTCTGCTGTTATCCCTCTGTTAAGAGGAAGACAAATTTGTATCAGCTGTTTTAGTGTTTAAGAAATACAAGTTTATTGTTTTGCAAATCTTTAGTTGTTGTTACACCAAACGTCAATTGTCTCACTGTAAATTCATAAGTGATTTTGACGCCTAACTTCTTAAAGTGACTTAGCGTCAAAATCGTGTTGCTGCAACACCAGTTACAGCAACACAGTTTTCTGTTTTTTCTGTGTTAACAGAAACAGAGTATTTTTCCTGTTGCTGCAACACCATAATCCTGTTGCTGCAACACCAAGTCCAGAAAACGAAATTATCAGTTTTCTGCACAGAAACAGAGCAGTTTTGTGTTGTCTGTTTGTTTACGAATTTAGCAGAAAATTCCACCATTGTATCAGAGTGTTGTTCTCTGATCTTTTGTGTTATGGAATTCACCTCAAAATTCCAACATGGTATCAGAGCTAGTCCAGGCTCTTTGAAGGCGTCAAAGAAGCTGAAGGAAGATTTCTTGCTGCAGTAGCTTCTCCAGCAGAGTGAAGACACAGTCAAGAAAGGATCCAAGGTATTTCTCAGTTATTTATACAGCCAGTTATTTAAATACTAGATTGTATTTGAAGCATAGTTTAAAGTGCAAGGAATGGCCAGCGTCAGCGCTAGCATGGGTATGTTTAATACTCAGCTCCCACTATTGAATGGGAAAAACTATGACTATTGGGCAATAGTTATGAGAGCCCTGTTTACCTCACAAGATTTACAGCAATTTGTTGAGGATGGTTTTGAAGAACCAGCAGATAAAAATGAGTTTAATAGCTTAACTCAAGCAGAGAAAGAGCTGTTGAAAAACTATAAGAAGAAGGATGCCAAAGCCCTCTTTTTTCTCTTCCAATCAGTACATGAAAGTATCTTTCCACGGATTGCAGCAGCAACAAAGTCCAAAGAGGCATGGGATATTCTCAAGACTGCCTATCAAGACATGGAGAAAGTAAAGACAGTAAAACCTCAGTTCATTGAGGAGGAAGCTTATGATGAAAGCTTAGAGAAAACAGTGAATGATAAAAACTGTTTGTCTCGTGATGAAGATGATGAGGAGATAGCTGAAATGCATCCCCAAACAGCAGCGCCAACACAAGGGCAGCAAGTCGCACCCTTGAGCAGAAGTGAATGTGCTTCTCCAAGCACACCACAAGAAGCCACAAATGAAGGTACGAATTCTTTGTTTGCTTTATCTAGTCATGTTGATGACCCTGTTCATTTCAAAAATGCAGTTGAAGATAGGAAATGGACAAAACCCATCAATGGGAGAAAGGAATTGAAGTTCCTTGAAGATCTGTTTAAAGAATATGGGTTCGATATGTAACTCTTGCCAAGATGGATGAGATGGGCTTTACTGCCAACACCCTTGTCAATATGATAGAGGAAGAGATTGAAGATTTGATGAAGACCCTGGTAGAACTCTATCAGATGGATCTTCCTATAGGGAAGAAATATGAAATTACATCTGCCATGAGAGCAGAGAAGGAGCAAGTTGTTGATATTCTGACCAAACCATTGGATCAGAAAAGTTTCAAATTTTTTATGAAGTGTCTGGGTATGACTAATAACCTAGCAGTTGAAATTAAGGGGGAGTGTTGGAAATTAATTCCAACTGCAAACAATGAACAACTGGACAGAAATCTGATTTCCCGTAAATGTTCCAGCCTGTTCGATGCCGCAAAGTCACTGCTGATATTTTGCACATTGATGTGCATTAAATTCATAGAATCTGATCTTCAGCAGTTATCTGGAAGCCACAAAAATCTTCTGATATTTTTTCACTTTAAATCAGCATTAAATGTGCAGAAATAAATTCCCCTGCAACCGACTAATTTCCACCGAGAAAATCATCACCGCCTATTCTGCAATAAATACAAAGATAAATATCAGCAGATATTTGCCTAGTTTATTATTAAACTCAGGTATTTGTTTTGTTATATATACATCAAGCAGCAGTGAGATCGGGTAGATTAACCAAGCAGAAAAGAACAGCAGTTTTGTTTCTCTGAGTGTGTGGCAATAGCGTTAATCTCTCTGCAATACAGCACAACAGTGCTGAAATGTAATTTCTGTGTTTTTTGAGAAAGAATGTGCAGCAGCATAGCTCACATGAATGAAGCTCTATGCACAACAGTGCTGAGATAGAGTTGCTGTAATACAGTGCTGAGACAGAGTGCCTAGATAGCAGTGCAGACACAACAGTGTCAATTTGTAAGTATACACAGATTGAAGTGCCTCTGAAGTAGGCATGTTGAAATCCCTCTGTTAAGAGGTAGATGTTATTTGTGTGGAACAGAAGCGTTCCTTGGTGAATCTCTCTGTTATGAGGAAGATGCTCTTAAGCATAGATTGGTGAATCCCTCTGTTAAGAGGAAGATGCTCTTAAGCATAGATTTGTAGAACTGAAGTGTTTCTGCTGTTATCCCTCTGTTAAGAGGAAGACGAATTTGTATCAGCTGTTTTAGTGTTTAAGAAATACAAGTTTATTGTTTTGCAAATCTTTAGTTGCTGTTACACCAAACGTCAATTGTCTCACTATAAATTCATAAGTGATTTTGACGCCCAACTTCTTAAAGTGACTTAGCGTCAAAATCGTGTTGCTGCAACACCAGTTACAACAACACAATTTTCTGTTTTTTCTGTGTTAACAGAAACAGAGTGTTTTTCCTGTTGCTGCAACACCAGAATCCTGTTGCTGCAACACCAAGTCCAGAAAACAGAATTATCAGTTTTCTGCACAGAAACAGAGCAGTTTTGTGTTGTCTGTTTGTTTACGAATTTAGCAGAAAATTCCACCATTGTATCAGAGTGTTGTTCTCTGATCTTTTGTGTTATGGAATTCACCTCAAAATTCCAACATAGAGCCAGTTAAATGTAAATGATTTTTTTCATGAATTATTTTTAGATAAATTATTTTTTTGTAAGATATTTTTTTTTTCAAATGAGTGATTTTGTGTTTAAGATAATCTATTTCTCTTATGATTATCTATATTTGTATTATTACATTGCTTAATAGAAAGTGCTCCTCAAAAAACTATGTAATAATGTCTATTTTCTTGTATTTTTACACAAAGGAGGTCTACTCCCCACTCCCTCATGAGTACGCCCATAGAAACATAAAATTAGCAGTAGATATCTTTGTTGTGAGCGTTAGAATAAGTTTTTTTTCCACTATTTGAACATTGAATACATTTGTTGCTAAGGAGCGAAGAGATTTGTAAACAGCCTGCCTATACTCTTAAAGTAGCCTATGTTCTAGGATAGGGTGGCAGGTCGATATCTAATACTGAGGGCACTATATTACTCAACACTCATTTGAATTCATTACGTTAACAAAGTCTTAGATATATATAGGATTAGGTTATTTTTGAACAAATTCCTAAAATATAGGATTCACCAACTCATCATAGATTAATTAAGAAAAAAGTGCTAATGATACATAAGAAGTTATAAGTATAGGAGAATCTTCTAGATTTCTCCATTATTCCAACACTTCCCCTTAATGGAGAATTGTGTTTTCCACCTCTCTTGTACCATCATTAATGTAGAGTTTGACATTCTTTTGTAATGGTATTGGTATTACCATACATTGGTTTTTTTAATTTTTTGTAGCTCCTTTGTATATTTACTCTGTGTAACCAAAGTTTATTCACCTTTTCTCCATATCTCAAGTGCTAATCAATAATGCAATTCATCAATGTCTTTAATTTAAAACTCTTATGAGAATTGTCCTTTAATTTCATCAATTAACTTAGAAAAATTGCTTGTTATAATAAGATCATTAACATACATAGAAATCATAATAAAATGCCCTTTTTGATATATATACTTTTTCTTTTCATAAAGACTTTTTGAAGAAAGAAAGAATCGATCTACACATACTGTAATCTTGGTGCCTAGTTCAATCCATATAATGCTTTCTTTAAGTTGCACACAAGGTACTTTTGACCCTTTTTAACAAGACTTTTTGGTTGAACAAGGTATACTTCTTGTTTTAGTTCCCCATTCAAGAAGACAAACATCTAGATGATGTAGTTTCCATTTATTTTTTGTAGCTAAAGCATTCATGAATCGAATTGTATTTAAGTTAGCTACAAATGCAAAAGGTTCTACATAATCAATTCCCTCTTTTGTGAGTATCCTTTTGGAACTAACGTAGCTTTATGTTTATATATATTGGCATCAACTTTAAATTCAGGTTTGAATTACCATTTGGATCGAATGGGTGACTTATTTTCATGAAATTCCATTAAATATCAAGTATCTTTATTCATTATAGACTCATATTGTTCCTTCATTTCATCTCTCCAGTCCTTATACTCATTAGATTCTTCAAAATTCAAAGGTTCTGTGGAATTCATAATTTTAGTCATTAAGGTGTAATCTTTAAATCTTACTGGTGGTTGAGTTTCATGAAATGATCTTGTTGGTACTTAGTTTATTTCAACTCTTCTCTTGCTTCATGTGAATCATCTCTTCCTCTTCATTACACTATGGTTGCTATAAGTGTCCATGTCATTGGATTCTTCCTCTTTCTATTCATGCTTATCAACTACTTCCTCTTTGACATCATCATATTGATAAGGAATATGCCATCCAACATACCTATCATTCTTATGGCCTTCACCTGCAAGCACATGAAATAATACATATCTTCATGCAAAAATTTTATGTGTGCAAGGATCAAACAACTTATATGATTTATGATCAAAACAGTAACCTATGAAAAATCACTTGATAGCTTTTGCATCAAGATTCCTCTTATCTTCTTTCTGAACATGAGAAGATATTTTTCTTTTGAAGATTATAAATGAATTTCTATTGGTTTATAACCATAAAGTACTTGAAAAGGAGTCTTATGATATAAGCTTTTAGTTCGACTTATAAATTTGAAGTAAAGAAGAGTGAAAAATCTTCAACCTAGAAAGAATTGGTAAGATTCTTACCTCTTAACATGCTCCATGCACATTCTACTAGGCTTCTATTCTTCCTTTTGGCTACACCATTATGTTATGGAGTCTATGGTAATGTGTATTGTTGTACAATTTGAATTCCAGTGCTTGATGAATTCAATTGAAATATATTCTCCCCCTCTTTCTGATCAGAAGATCCTGATGTGTTTTCTCGTTTTCTTTTCAACCAGGTTTTTGAACTCCTTAAAATATTGAAATACATCACTCTTCTTTTTCATGATGTATATTTAGTAAAATAATCAATAAATACCGATCAGTAATATGCTTCACCTAATAATCTAGTTTGCACAGGACCACATACCTATGTATGCCCCAAGTTGTAGAACATCTCTATTCCTTTTATCTATATGAGTAGAGAACTCGTCCCTATTCATCTTCCGTAATGCACATCCCTCACATGTAGAATATTCATTCTTAAGTGTTGGAAGCACTTCTACCATTCCTCATTTTTTATGTAGCAATATATCATGATAATTAATGTGGTCGTGCCTTTGATGCTAAAGATTTTTTGTTGTCATTGTTGTGGGTGCCAATTCTTGATGGATTTTGGTTGTCACATTGAGCTTAATAAACCTCCAATTCAAATTCCCATTGCAATGACCTCGAATAGATCCTACATGTCTTTCACCACAAAATGTGAATCTACAAATTCCACTTTCAAATCCTGATATGTTATGGTATAGACTGCGTTAATTTTAGTTAACAATGGTATCTTCTATGCTTAGCACAATTTATTTCTATGTTCCTTTAGCATCCCAATAACAATTTCCAATTATTTCTAGTAGCAATCACATTAACCATTAATCACATTGATAGTAAATGTAGATATAACATATAACAAAATGTAGAAGACAATACAAGGCAAGAGAACATTGGATTTGGAAGATCCAAAGGAAAAACCGCAATGTGGGGGAAACCCTCTGATCAAT
This sequence comes from Pinus taeda, assembly GCA_000404065.3. Taxonomy (NCBI): domain Eukaryota; kingdom Viridiplantae; phylum Streptophyta; class Pinopsida; order Pinales; family Pinaceae; genus Pinus; species Pinus taeda. The sequence goes on along the minus strand of APFE031055842.1, from coordinate 5,215 downwards.
TCTTCTTATTATTAAATCAAAATTTCAATAGAGAGTATAAAAGTCAAATTCACTCAATCGAAATATATGATCATGATTAATATCTTTGGAAAGTACTTATAACATCATTCCGACTTGCACAGTCCAAAGATAAATACGACAACGATCACATATGTAGGCTTCACAAATTGAACAACAATCAAACTGGAATTTGGATATGTTATAGCAGCACAGTCTCCACAATGCCCACTGATAGTTAAGTCAATTTTGATGGGCACAGTGCGGTCAGGAAAAAATAAAGTGGACCAAATCGAGTCCCTGAGGTAGAAAGAAAAGAAGAAAAAGGAACACGTTTTAAATGAATTTTAGCACTATAAAATCACTGGCAAGGTTCGGCTTCAAAATTTTCAAACTGGATTTTAAATCATTGGTAATCACTAAAGCACAATATGGTGTGAAAAAATGATAATACACTTTTAACAAAGAAATTATTTGCAGAATACATTCGCTTCAGCTGTTGCTATAATGGTCTTGTTAATAGTTGGGAATGGCTTTGGGACTACTCCGCCACCCCGATCCCTTAAAAATTAGTGTGCCCGATCCCTTAAAAATTAATGTGGTTTTTTTATTTGTTAAAAAGTTTCACAATAAAACATTCTAAAAGTCATATATAATGTTATGGTCAAATTTAACAAAACTTATTTATATTATTATAGCTAGATTTAACAAGTGCTGCATGCAGCCGGTAGTCCCTGTCGTAAGCGAATGGCCTCCCTCAAGCACAAATGAATGAAGCCTTTTTTTCTCGTGCTTTCGGCAAAGAAGCTGACTGACATCACTTCATGTGGGTGCTGCCCAGGATGATCATACTATCATAACTGTGCTTGAAAAAGTCTTGGATAATATTTTACAGGCGTTGTGGATTGTTTTGCTTCTTTAACGATAGTTACACCAAGTATCCTGATATCATGCAGGACTTTTCGTTTCATCCAAGATGGAACGAAGACGGTAAGAGGAAACATAATATATCAAGACAAAACAATATCATTAAAGCCTCACAAATATATATATTATAGAAATATATATATATATATAATAGATATGAAAAAATCCTATGAACAATTTATATAAATTAAAAAAAGACAAGACCACGTATAAGTCAAAATATGGTTGTAGTTTGAAATCATATATTAAATACAGTTTGAAAATAAAAATAAAGGACTAACTAATATTTAAAAATAAAAAGGGTTGGTTGTTATAAACCATATTTTCGCCATAAGGCATTCCTCTTTTATATTAATTGAATTGCTGACAGCCAAAAGACGATCAATTATATTAATTAAATTGCTAACTGCCAACGTACTGTCAATTATATTGAATGCCTCAAGCTAGAAATACAAAAATATAACGGGTTGTCTCTCTATAATCACTGCTTATCCAGTTGCCCCTGTAACATTAATTGAATTGCTTACGGCCAAAAGCAGTGGACCAGAAAAGGCGTGCGCCAAGATTACAGAAAGTAATATCTGCATAGAATTCAAATTGAAGTCTGAACATTCCAAATTTGCACCGACACGGATAGATGACGTGATTGTGTAGATGATTTCTTGAAAATAAAACTCAACTATTTGTACGAATATTTCAAGAAAAGCATCTCATGTTTTTTTGGTAAACTATGATCGGATCACAACATTTTTTAGATACATTAACGATGGCCTGGAACCTTTATGTCATTTTGAAATAGATGATGTTGTTGTGCGGTGCATATATATGGCAGACTTTAAACCAATAGTCCGAACTTCTTTTGTTCACACCTCTCTTCTATCTAGCACAAAATGTAATATTATGCTACAAATTCAAATATTTTTAAAACAGTATTTAACATTGATTCCATTTATCAAACCATATAATATTCTCTCTTACAATTTAACATTTTAAATAACAATTAACTAGCCAATACAAAAATACAAACGGTCACAATTAAAAAAAACACGATCAATTATTGTATTGTATTACAATTGAAGCCCATCGCCATCGTATCCTCATTTTATTTATTGTTGACCGTTGGATTTTTCCATGCAGGTTCCTTTGCTACAAAAGTAATGCGGTCAGTACGAAATCTGTATCCTGTACATATTTTAATTTTATTTTCGTTTCTCGATCACTTCATATTGTCGCTTGCTTTGAAAGCTGGACAAGAGCATTTATATCATGATAGAGAAGTTCTTTAAAATGGTAAATATTTCTCTGAAAAGTCGGAGATTTAAAATAAGTATCTTTTCCGTAAAAAAATTCACATATCAGAACTCTCTTAAAAAAACATTCTCCAGTGACAAAAATTCACACTCCTAAAAATATTGGAACTTGAATACCCCTTTAGAAAGTCTATTTCCGATATCCCTATCCCACATCTCCTCGGTTTCATACTGAGCAGTGAGACTAAGTGAACATTTTTATAATTAGATGCTGACGATTTCATACTGAGCAGTGAGACTAAGAGATCATTTTTATTATTAGATGCTAAATACTATCATCATGCGGTGGGCCTGTAAAACTGGCTTCCAGCTATCAATTTGTTGATAGCGTCTCTCCAATGAGAAACAATTAAATCTCACCAAATTCACGTCATCTATGAGAAACAATATCGTTCCGCAGGAGGCTTTGCAAAATGGCATCCACATATCACTCTGTTCACCAAGTCTCTCCAGTTATGCGTAGACTCGGTCTGTGGCCCTCGCCAATGGCCATTTGCTCATCGGATCGACGGTGCCAAAATATTCACTCTTACTGACTCCCGGAAACATAAACTCGCCTTAAATATGTTGGTTCTCTCTAGTGAATATGTCACGTTCGTCTGACCAACTCTACCCTTAGAATCTTCCTCACTAGTTGGCAGTTGGCACATTGCAGCAATAGTAATAATGATATTGCATGGAGTATGTGGGTAACCTGGAAACTACTCATTTGAGGATTGTAGTCCGCTTCACGTGGAAGAACGTGGAATATAGTTCCATTCAAATCTACAAGACAGCTGAAAAAAGATTAAGACAAAATACGGATATTTTAAAATTAGTACAAGACTTATCAGAGTAGAATACTGACTTCTATACTCATCTCGGTGCCAAATAAAATACAGGTCAGCAAGAACGAGATATGAAGATGCTCACCTTGCTCACTCTATATATAGAGAGAAGTTGTTCTTTCAAGTAACCAGCAAGGCAATCATGGAAGAGAATCGGCCTCCAATGGCACTCTTCATTATGGAAAATACTACCATGGTATTAACTCTGTCATTAGATTAACAATTCGACTTTTAACTTAAAGACAAAATAGAGCTGAAAAACAAATCTCAGGCCGTCGCTATGACAACACTCAGTTAACAGTCAGGGTTATTCAAAAATAATAAACCCATTGTTGCTAAACATAAAAGCCCAGTGAGACATTGCAAATGCAAAACCTTTCTAAGAAAAAAACAATCTTTCGGGAAGCCAAAAGACTAACCCTTAACAGTTAAGTTTAATTCCAGGACCTGCTTAACACCGAAGCAAAACAATTTTTTGGGTTGCATGAACTAATACCAAGTGCAAATGGTGCAGAGCGTTCCTGCAATGGTGCATTTTTTTATGCCAGATGACCGCGGAAACCCCTGTTGGCCTAAAACGAAAAGGGTTTAGTAGAAACATCAGGATGGCCAGTGATTTAGAAGAAAAATCACTCTAAAATTCCTTAAGAACAGAGGAAGGTGTTACCTGTGGAAACCCAAGCGTCTCGGCAGGAAACGCCAAGTGAGCATTTCTGTAGAAAACCCAGACAATTGTTGATTCCAGAAACTTGTAGACAAGAACGAAAGCACAAGGGTAAATCCCCTGCAACCTTGTGTTTTCAAAATAAACAAAGAAAGATTGATAACTACGGTGAAGCAGAGTTACCTGCTCTGTGCACAAATGAACCTGCTCGATGTCATGTTGATGCAGAAACAACCGCTGGACACACAACATTTAACAGACAGACATCCACAAAAATTCACAAGGACAACACATCGAACAAGACATTGTTTTAGTGGCATACATAATTCCAGCCAGGTGACAACAATGTGGAATTAGTCACGCAATGAAGACACTGAGACAACGAGTGAGCCAGGTGCCAACGTCATGGAAACGCAATGACGACAGTGAGACAGCTAGCCTACCAGGTGTCAACGTGCCAAAAGTATAGATATCCAAAATTTGATAATTTAGATATCCAAAGTTTATTATTTTTTTGAATTCATATAAATGTTTATTCAAATTTCGCAATTAACTGCAAACCAACCAAAGTCTAGATATCCAAAGTTATTTTTATGTGCTAGCCAGCGAAAATCGAAGCATCCAAAGTTTTCATTGATGCATGAATAAAAACTTTAGGATATCTAAAACTAAATTGCATTGGGATGCGTGAGGCTTGCAATAAGACCCCAAAAGCTATGGACCAATAAAAAAAAACTTAATACATTTTATATTATTTTTTTATAGTAAAACTTTGGTTAAAGCTTTGGTGCAGATATATATATTTCTGGTCAAACAAACCATTAATATGGATTCAACGCGATATCGATCGCGAATAGTCCCAAGCAGGGACTAATAAGATTTATTTATATTTCTCTAATAATATGAGTTTAATTTTGTTTTTTGTGTTTACTTATTTTAAATTATATTAAACTAAGATATGTATTATATGTTTATATATATTTTGTTGGTTCATTCATATCGTTACCACTATAATTTCTAGGTGGATCTTTGTCAGTTTAACTCATACAATTCCATGAATTAATATCCTAAATATTTGGATATGGAATCTTCTATTAACATTTACTTTACATTTTCACAAACTTGTTAAATAAATTGTGTAATTTTGACCCAGAAAAATATTTTCCTCAATTGGAAATGATTTGTTTTTCTTGAATAAAATTCTCTGTACATTCATATTTGAAACTAGTTCTTAGTGTTTATCTTGTAGGAAAACACTTGAGCATAAATTGAGTACTTATTGGTGTAGAGTAAGTAGTTATGTTAGTTATATTTATTTTTCTTTACCCTTTATGCATGTTACTTCAATATTAAATGTTTTTATATTCCAAATTAAAAATTGTATATATGAATGTCAAATTTCCTTTTAGTTTAACATCTTATACTAATCTTTTACAATAACTTATATTCAAAATTACTACTTGTACTTAGAATTTGTGTACTTACTCATG
>APFE031055832.1:73363-102761 GCA_000404065.3 Pinus taeda | reverse complement strand
ATTAATTATGGAAAAATCCATATATTTGATTTTTTTATAATTAATTTATGAAGAAACTCAAGATTTTTTTTTTCTTTTTTTTTTAACAATTTTTAATTCTGAAAAAATGAATTTAAACCACATAAAATTAGTCATCCACTAATCAAAAATTAAAAGTCAAATTTTAAAAATTAAAAAATAATTTTCAATTTTAATATCTAATTTTACCAAAACTTTAATAAACATTAGGAAGAGTTTCTAAAAAATTGCAAATTAATTAAGAGTCAAAGCATTTTGACCCAAACTAATTATAATATACTCTACCTTTGGAAAATATAAAAATGGTAATTGATGTCCACTAATGATCTTGTAAAAGTAAATATATATTTAAATTGTTAATTAAGTTGTTAATTCTATTGTTAAGTTAAGGTTTAAAAAGATTATGTATATTTAAGTTGCGGAAAACTTTTAAAGATCCATTTTAATCTTAAAACGATTTTTTTAATATTGCTAAGCTAATTGATATTTTTATCATTATTAACATTTCATAAAAAAAAAAAAAAAAAAAAAAAAAAAAAAAAAAAAAAAAAAAAAAAAAAAATAAACTCAAGGATTTTATACAATTTTGGAATTTTTTTTGTCATTTATAAATTAAAATACTTGTATATTATGGAATTTGGGAAAATCATTAAAAAAGAATCAGGGCTTTTCTTTTTTACAAAGAAAATTGTAAATTTAGTCTGGATGACATTTAACCCTTAAAATTTTCTTTGTTAAAGATGTGCACTCTTTTCCTCAATGGGGGTGACCCTCATGGCTATCATTTGTCTTCTGAGCACCCACCAGGGCTCATTCGGCCTCCACGCACACATTTATAATGCCATTATGTGTCCTCCCATACCTCAATGCAAGTGAGTGTTGACACTGCTTACACACTTCATCATGAAATACATGGGACGTTGTGAAAGCTTTTCTTTAGTTTTTTTTGTTCATGAGATGAATTGAGGAAGAGCAGAGAACAATGGTGCTAGTGCTGGGATCCATGATGTCTTGCCAGGGTGAAGGCCTTTGCTGAGAAATGGGGTGGATGTCTACACTCGATTGGCTTGGATTAATGTCATCAGACATACACATTAGATCAGTAGATTCCTTTTCCACATATTGATCCGTAAATCCATTTTCTGAACTATGGTAGTTGGAATTAGCAGGAATTTGTTCATGGATATCAATCTGTTCTTTTCTGAAATAAATAGGTCATGGTGATCTTGCACAAAAAATGTATATTGCATGGTGATCTTCTGTATCATTTCCTCTATTTTTCTTACCAAAATATCAGGTTTTACCTCTGCAATGTCGTTCTTCTCTGCTTATGATTTCAACTTTTTCTTTTTAATCAGTAGATGAACTTCTACATCTACTGCAATGTTCCGCATCTTTTCAAGAGTTGTTGGGTTTCTTTCTCTTAGCTGAAATTCTATTTATGGATCAAATGCTTTTGGATAATGCAAGAGAGTTGAATTAGGAGAAGGTCTTATATTTGCTGGCATTAAATAATAAACTTGGTTAAATCTGTCAAAAAATTATTCTATTGTTTCATTTGGTTGTTTTTTCAACTGATTATATTCTTCTATGATCAGAAAAAGATTGACTTTGATTATCCATCTATCAAGGAAAAATTTGACAAACTATTGGAAATTTGAGATGCTTGCAATAGGAAGGTTCTTGAACCAACTCTTTACTTTACTTTGCAAAGAAAGAGAAAAAAATCCTGATAATAACATCATCTTCATTAATCTCAAATAGACTCAGATAATTCTCAAAACCTTCAATATGTTTTCGGGCAATGATGTTACCATTCTCTCCATCAAACTTAGGGAGATATTTGTAATAGTTGTCAAGGAAATCATGGACTATAGGAGGTAAGATGAGGGGCTTATATCTATCAACAACTTTACAAGGTACAGGAATATGTACAGGGATTGTAAGATTAGTCTTGATTGTTTGAGGCTTCTCAATTAGAGAAGGATCATCATAAGATTCAGAGGAAAGCTGCTCAAATGGATAAGGAGAATATGTATTTACAATCTTCAAAGGAAAATAATAAAAAATTAATCTAAGGTCTTCTCTAAAATACAATATACATTGAAAAACTTTCTTGATGAGAAAGAACATAATGTCTTGGATTGTAATCCAAGTTAACAGCCTGATCTTTCCATATTGTTCTTTCAGGTTCATTCCTTGAGTGGAGTCTTGATTGTGAAATTAATTTGGAGCTGGAGTCGCCAGGTGGATGATTTTAACCTTTTTGTGTCTGATCACTATCCACCATCATAAATCAGATGATATTTGTATAATCTTTTTGAATAAAATGTTCTCATCCCCAGTATGGTCACAACTATGTTATCACTCTAAAATTTCCCTAGGGTTGTCATGTTGTGTTTAAAGAAATGATAGAGGTAACCACAAACCTACTTTGGAGATTAGGATCTAGCCTTCCTAATGCTCAAAGAGGGCTCTCTCTTAATTATTTAACTTTGTTGTTTTAATTGATTTTAGGCTAGTTATGTAGGCTTGATTTGGTTTTGATTTGAGTTGTTGGTGCAATTACTGATTTAGATGGATGGATTACTGTCTATTTTCCATTGGGTTATGAAGTCAATATATCAAGAAAACATAACAGAAACAAATTATAAAAGCAGTGTTAGAGGGCAAGGTAGTTAAGTAATATCAGATCTCAAGATTGGAATGGTGAAATGATTTTCAATCAGGATCAAGGAGAAATTAAGGATTCCTTAAACCAGATAATGAAGGAAGTGAAAGTGGTCAACTGGGATGGGAGAGCAATTAAAGATTCTTAGATCCGGATATAAGAAGAAAACATAGAAAGGTATAATAGTAAGAGCAGATTGTACTTAAATGATTTCTGCAATAACATTCTTGTTATACCATTGAAATTTAGAAAACCTTCAAGTTTATGGAATACTTTAGAAAAGAACACGAACAATTGAAATATACTTCTCTGAAGTGGCTCAATACATGAATCCTGTAAATAAATGCTTCTATTATTTGCCCTGTCTGTTAAGTGAAAACGTACAGTAAACCCTTAAGTTGTAGATGAGTTCACCAATAGAAATTTTCAGAAATCCACCTCTAATACTTCAAAAGTAGAAGTATTTATACAAAATTTACAAATTGTTACAATAAATGTTGTCTCTAATAGACATGACATTTTTAGACTATAGATTTACTAAAAATCTCTAACTGTTGCAAATTAATAGTTCTGGTGGAATGTGTTGTGCAAATGTTGTTGCTGTGGAAGTGGGAGCACGTAGGATGTGGACCCAAATTTGTGGCTATGCTGGTAGATGAACTAGCAGATGCAGATGTATCTCTCTTTTTCTTAGTAATTCACTCAACTACTTGCTAATCCTCTGGCTTGATAATCTGATATTTCCCTCACTGATGGTTGATCCTATGACTACCCTGCTTTTTTATCATTCATTAGTGTCACAAAATATTTTGGAAAATATATAATAATATATATATTTGAATAATATTTCCAAAATATTTTAAATGAAATTTATAATTACATTTCTACAAAACCATGTGTTGTTTCCAATCGGTGGTTTTGTTTTCTCTTTCCATGAATTCTCAAAACCATGTGCAATTTTGTTTCTATTAATCCTTCCTCTGTAAATTCATTTTATCTATATGTAAATTCCTTTTACCCTTGTAGAATACCTGGATGGTTTTGCAAAACGATGTGTTGATTTGTATGGTTGGAAGAGTATTCTGACTTTACTCTTTTACTTTCACCTGTAACATGATTTTACACCTGTAAATTGATTTCAACATGCCATGTAAACTGATTTCAGCATTCCATGTAAATTGGTTTCACCTTAATCTTTTATCTTTGCTCTCCTGTACATTAATTTCATGTGAAATTTTCCCTCTTATTTTCTCAAATAAATTCATGGCATCCATGAATTTTATCTCATGTGTCACTGTAAAACCATTTTACCTTTGAATCTCATTCCATAACCTTAGTCTCATATTGCCTATAGCTTTATAATTTTACCTCAAGTATAATTTCACTTGTGGCTCTGAAATATTACCGCATTCTCATATCTCTGTATTTCACTTGAATTAATCCACCCTATATTCCCATAATATTTATAAGATTTAAAACCAAAACAATTAATGGTTTATCATACCGCATTTGAGTGGTAGGTGGTATTTTTTCAGAGGACGTGATATAACGTGGGGCTTCCATGTAGTAAAAATATGGGCTGGGAAAAACCATTAATCTCGTGTGCTTTTTGAGTGTTAAGTGTTGGATGAGTTGAGCACACGATATGGAATTTTAACCGTTCATTTGTTTTTACAAATCTCGAGGAAAATAAAAATGAAGGGGGTGGTAGGTGGTATTTTTTCAGAGGACGTGGGGCTTCCATGTAGTAAAAATATGGGCTGGGAAAAACTATTAATCTCGTGTGCTTTTTGAGTGTTAAGTGTTGGATGAGTTGAGCACACTATATGGAATTTTAACCGTTGATTTGTTTTTACAAATCTCGAGGCAAATAAAAATGAAGGGGGTTTAATTCTCAGTGCAGGGTGGGCCATTGGTTGACTTTGCAAGGGGAAGAGTTAGTATAGGCTTGCAGGGAGAAATTAATATAAAGTCCAAAACTTTCTATTAATAGGGTTTTGTGAAGTAAGGGGTAAAAAGAGGGATTTTATATATTTTTTTGTTTTCTTTACTTTATGGGATTTATCTTTGTTTTAACCATTACTACCTCTGTGTGAATGATTTCTTCTTGCTTTGTGATAATTGTCTTTTCCTTTTGAATAAAGCCTTTGAATACATTTCATTGCGAATCCTAGAGTAAAAAGGTTTTGGAACCATTCTGCTAATTACCTGCAAAATAAAACAATCATTAATAAAGCATAGGTCTATGGGGAAGACAATCAATGGATTTATTGAGTTGAGATGTCTATGGATAGAGTCTAGACTATGGATGGCTCAATTCTATTTAGAAAAGGATTTTCATTTATTCATTTTAAATAGAGGTAAGGGAATGGCAGAATTTCATATTGTAAGAACTATGTGATTTTTCACATTATGCAGGTGCAATTAGATGGTTTACCACAAAACAATGGATGATAGGGCTTCTGGGGATACACAGTGAAGCAGTCAGAGGAGGCTTTCGGGTAAGAGGAGACAGTTGGCAGTCAGTCTTCTAAGGGGGCTGCCATGGAATGGGAGGTGGGTTTGTGGCATATCGCAATGCTTTTGAGTGGAGGGAAGTATTTTTTGAGAGCACACGATATAACGTGCGGCTACCAGGTAGAAAAAGGGCACTTGGGAAAAACCATGAATCTCGCGTGCTTTTGGGATTTTAACCGTCAGACGATGGGAGAATCTGATAGGAATATGGGACATTGGATATGGAAGTGGGTGATCGGAGGGTTATTCTGTGGCAGAGTTGCAATGGCTGAATGGGGGAGTGGGGTCGGGTTTAATTAAAATGAAATGTAATTAATTAAAAGTAATTGCGGAATTTAACATATTATGATGGGTTAATAAAATGTGAGACTCGGGAATAAATACACTAGGGATATAAGTTAAAAGGGTATGAGGGAGGGTTTTTTAATGGGGCCTAGTACTTTATTTAAACTTAGGATAAGGGGGTTTTAGAGGGTTTACTAGGGAAAATGAGATGAAATAGGGGGAAAGGTAAAATGAACGGGCAAGGATAATTTTAGAAGAGAAATATGTTAGAATAAGGGTAAATGATGAGGGAAGGGATTTTTGGAATTAGGAAGCAGAAATTAGTAAGATATTAGTGATAAGAAACAAACCAACTACTGCTTTCCATACATTGTACAAACTGCTTCTACCTGCCCATCATTTACCCTAACATTTTTTCTTCATTTATTGGGTGCATTTGAGCTTGTTGACCCTCTTATTTTTCTTTGATAAGAAAACTATCTAATTCTAATATTATAACGTCCAATGGCTCAGATTAAACTGATGAGATCATTATTATTCTCTACCTAACTACTGATCTACCAAGATTAAACAGTTTGGCTAGATCTTTATTCTCTATCTATCAGCATGAAATTTAAATCATGAATGAATCAAGATTAAACTATTTGATCATCATGGATTGTGGCATTTTGACAAGCTACACACAATCTTATTTCCAAAAAGTAAACTTTTAGGAGTGGCATTTGAATGTGCACACGTTCATGATTTATTTTTATCTCTTCTTGGTGGGGTTCATATTTAATATTCTATTTTGATCTTTGTTTCCTTTTTTCCTTTGATTATTCTTATAGGACATACCCTCTTTACATTTTTTAATATGGGAAAACATTTGTAGAACAGAAAAGGTATGTACAATATTAGAAGACTTAACATAGCCAATTCAAAATTATGATCCCTATTATTATAGGAACCTAACAAATCCTTCAATGGTTGGCATGTTGGATGCTTATGAAGAGGATGTTATTGAACATGGTGGATGGTAAGGGCCAGAACGCATACCACTTTATAACATTTTCTAATACATATTTAAATGAATCTGAACCTTTAATATCTATTTTTTATTCTCTCGTTGAAACTTAAAGTGATTCCTTAATTCAATTAATCTTTGTTGTATTGATGGAATAATTTTTCACATACATTTGTAGTTTAATATAGTTTTTATTTCTTACAAAATTATATGCATATGCTTGTCATTATTATAATGTTATTTATGATATATCAGCCCTATTTTAAAGGGAAATTGTGTGGAGAGGCCTCTATAATGGCACATATGTTAAGGAAAAACAATATTTTAGTGGATCATTCAGTATTGGAGCATTGGCAAGAGTTCAATGTGGAGAAACTGTATTTGGGGCTGAAGATAAAATTACAAGTTTGAAGCTCGATTCTGGAAAAAAATTGAAGGTTGATTTGCACCTAAGGTCATCATCATTTCATTTCAGATTTAGTACTTCTTGGTTGGGCATCATATTATACTGTTATAGTGGGATAATGCTAGTTTTTGAGGAGTTGAAAGAGAGTTGTGTTGACCTTCTACCTAGTTGTTTATGTTATCAAATTTAAAAAGTAGTAGTCAAGGTTGGTTACTCAATAAAAATATGTTTTATTTTGTTTCCTATGCCTGAATTGATATCTTAATATTCACTTGGATGATTGATTATCACTTTACATGCATTGAGAATGGAAAGAAGAAAAAACATATATTAAAACTAGTGGGTTGATTGTAAGAAAGTATTAATTCCTATGGTTTGTGGAGAATATGGATGAGTGCTAGGATCTGAATATATTGGGGTTTCCCTAGTTTTCAAGAAAAAAAACTCAAGTGGGTACATTTGGTCAGATACATTGGAATGGGGTATAAATGACATAGTTTTACAAACAATTCCAAAATGCCATTTGTTTGGCATATCTGATATTTTTGGTGGGTATGTGGAGATAACATGTAAAAAGGATACTATAGAGCACAACTAGTTAAGGATGGACTCATTTTTATTTTTTGGACTGACAAAGGAGAGACAAAGCCATGATGCAATAAAACAATCATTATGTTAGTAGGAGATTTATTTCCTCTAGACCCTAAGGATCATGGTAGATTGGGGCATGTTACCCACCCACATGTATGGGTAATCATAAGAGAAATTTTCTCTTTTGTGATACAAGTTTCCTGCCAACTGTCATACATTATTTATTATATGTTGTCTTTTTCTTTCCATTTGTTTTCAGAAGTTATCTACAACATGAACTTTTTAGCATGTAACTTAGTTAGAATGATTGTGCCTAAGCTTTTTCTGAAGGTTGAATGCTAAGTTTGTAAGGTGTTATTTTCTATGGTGACATTTTATTTTCTTTGTTTATGTAGGTCATCTAGCCACATGGTGGCCAACATCGCCCCACTAAAGAAACTTGTTTGAGTTTCTTGATTTTATGGAGAAAAACGGTGGACATTGCTAATATTGAGGTATATGTTGTATAAATCTTTTATAGTTTACTTTAGTTTATATTACGGTGTTCATCGTCTTTCATGCCTTATACTTTGTATGTTTTCTTCTTTTATTTTCAAAAGAGGAAATCAGTATTATTGGTAAGAAGCAAAAATTGAAGAAAGAGGAGAACAATAATACTGGAGCGACAAATGTAGAAAGAGAAAGAGAAAAGAACTGGCCTAGTGATACCCTTAAAAAAATATCCCACATTAGACACACGCATACAAACTGATGGTCAAATTTTTAGAGTAGGTGAATTCACTTAGAATGCCTTGGAAACACAATGATAATGTCTTGAAGTGATGAAATAATATTTCATCTATAAATTCTAGTCCAACCAATATTAAATTGGAAACTTAGATTGTAATACTTGACATTTTATATAATATAATTTACGTGGTTGAAATTATTTATAGTTGCACTTGATATTATTTATTATTGTAATTAACATTTGCAACTTTGCATTTTCATATTAGATGAACATGCACATTGTATGACATTTTTTTTAATTTAATCACAAAAGCATACTAATTAATTTATGTTGATAAATAATGAACACAAAAAATTAATCTAAAACTACTACATTAGTAGTTTATATTGATTAATGGTGAACACATAATATGGATATATGACTAAACTAGTTGTTTATAATTATTATTAATGAAAGTAAATGAAATGAATATAAATTACTAAATCACTCGTTTATATAATGAATATGAAACTACAAAAAAAATGACTATTTCAAATGAGAAATTTGTGATTACAAATAACGACTAAATTTTGCATATATACGACTATTAGTAGCTAATTTACAGTATCTTATAACGAAGCTGAAATTTAGTCATATTTCTTTGGTAATTAATTTGTTTCAAACGTTGACTAAAATTTTCATATATATGACTGTTAGTAGCTAACTTACAGTATCTTATAACGTGACCAACATTTTGGTCATATTTCATTGGCCATTAATTGGTTTTTTTGGGTGATCATATAGTAATATATTGTGTTATATATTTGGTCATTAATTGTGGCAATTAATGACTAAATCAATGAATAAATTAATGACCAAATTTATGATTAAATATACTACTAAACAATAAAATTGAGACAACCAATTAATGACTAAGCTAAAAATGACTAAAAGTTTCTCGCATTATAAGTTACTATAAATTAGCTACTATTGGTCACCGACTGAAAAATAGTCATTTATATGCAATTTTTAGTCATTTTCTTTGTAACTAATTAGCCATTTTTTACTAATGTGTTGAGCACGCTGTAATTAATACACATCTTCCAAGTCCCATCCTTTTTTGGCACTATGATTATGGTTGACCCATATGCTCATTTATTTGGTCGAATGACATCTAGTTCCAGTAGTTACCGTAATTGTTTCTTCACCTCATTTGCTTCTATAATATACTTCCTATACAACCCAATGTTTGGCAATTGGGAGTCTGACAATAGTTGGATCTCATGCTCCACTTCCCTCTTGGGTGGGATCCTGAAACACATCCCTATATGCCTATAAAAACTCTTCGAGTTGGCATTTATGTTTCTTAGTACACTGCTCTAGGGATGCATTTTGTCTCACTGACTCTTTTACAGGCTAATTTTCTCCTACAAATAGTAAAATATACTTCTTGTTAGAACTAATTAGCTTCTTTGCTTGGTTGGCACTTACCAACAATTTTTTTGACTTTCTTGTGTGTGCATTAACGGTGAATGATTTTCCATCCTTAATGAGATGGTATTGGTTTTATCTCCACATCAAGATTGCATCTGACGTGTACATTTAGGGACATCTAAAATTGAATACCCATACATCAAGGGGAACTACATTTGGTTCTACTTCATTAATAAAATAAACACTGATAACAAATCTAATTTTACATTTTTTGCTACCTTCAACTCTCCATTCTTATTCACACATCGCTATGGATATGGTATTGGATGATTATGAAGTCCCAATCACAATTTCTTGACCAACTCTATTGCAATGAGATTCACCTGTGATCTTAAGTTAAAAAAAAAATTGATATTTTTCTCCTTAAATTATATCTTTATGTGGAATAGTTGGTCATTTCTCTCTTGTTGTTGATGAAGGCTACTCAAATTCACCTCCTTCTACATTAATGTACATATAATATTCTTGTTCACATATGAATTTCTTTCAACTTGGTTGATTGAGTAAATGGCCATGATATTATTATTGTTACTATCTTTACTTTTTTCTTCGTGTTAAGCTTCAGATGCAACTTCCACCACTTCTCCTCTGTATGCTCGTCAAGGTTATGGTGGTTGTAGTGTTTTATAGGATCCTTACACTAGTGTGCAATGGCTATCATATTTTTATATTTTTCCCCTTTCCACTTATTCTTTGGCTACTTAGAAGCATATTGGTGCCCCTTCTGCTTTGATCCAATTGAGTTCCCTCCCTTTGGACTATGTTCTCCAGGTATTATGCCTATACACAAGACTCATCTATTGATTGAGGCTTGAACAACATCAGTGTCTTTCGTAGATGGTTGTGTAGATCCCAAAATACTTGAGGCGTACATCTAGGTTCTTTGGGTAGATACCCAACATTATGGAAATTTTCTTGAACTCTACAGTGTACTCATGTACACTCTACCTTATCCGAAGTTATGCAAGAACTTAAAAATATATATATATAAACATAAACATAGGGATGCAGTAGAAATATATATTGATTTCATTAATATCAAAGAACTGAAAGATGCTTACAAGTAGAATGGAAATAAACCATCATGGTTGATGATAACTTAACTTTGAGAAGAGATGTGGAAGCTATATGCCTTTGAACTATGATACAATGAGGTTTGGTGGCCTTTTTATGATTGGGAAATAATGAGAAACCATAAACATCCAAAAACCTAACCCTAGGAGATGAAGCACCAAAAGCATGCGGGCCCTGTTGGAGTTAGTTGGAATGTCAACTTCTTGGGGTCATAACTTTGGCATAAGATCTTTGTTTGAATATCATAATGCCTAATTTTAAATATAACCAAGAGGAGGAAAAAAATGGGATATACTACAGAAAGAAAAAGTAAATAAGCAGCTAGAAAGGATCAATATTTGGAAGAAAATGGTCACAAAGATCAAGCAGAAGTTTTTTCCTATTGATACCAACAAAATTTGTATAAACAAGTCTGGAATCTAATGAAAAAGGATACGTTCATTCATGAGTACACCGAGGAATTTTTCAAACCATCACTTCAATAAGGTATAAAGGAACCCCGAATTTAAAGATTCAAAAGGTATGTGAATGGACTAAAATAGTTGATTCAGGAAGAAATGAGTACACATTATTTTCAGACCATTGATGAAGCCTATCACATTTCCCTAAAGGTATAGTAAAAATTGAATAGGAAAACACAACAGAAAGGTAGAGGAATAGGTTTTAGAGGCAAAGTTAAGGTAGGAACTACTAGAATTAGTGAAAAGGAAGAAGAATCCACTAGTGGTCAAGGTGGTAGAGGTGGAAACATTATTGGAAGATGAAGATGAAATATCACAAGAGGAAAGGGAAAGTATGTAAATACTTGTTATCGTTGTGGAGTTGAAGGACATAAGAAATATGTGTTCTTAGAAGGAAAAAATTCAGGGAGAAGAGGTGAAGTCAAAACACAAGTTACACAAGCTGATGAAGCTTCTACTGTTGGAGAAAATATGACTATACTTCAGTAGGAATAGGGAGAAAATTTGATGTCTCACAGAGTACTGCTCAAACCTAAGAAGAAGATAGTGGAATAACTAGAACAAAGACATAAAGTTTTCAAAACTAAATGTAAGTTCCAAGGAAAGTGTTGCAACTTGGTAATGTATGGGGGGAGTACAGAGAATTTAGTATCCACTGAAGTCATGGACAAGTTGAAACTCAAGAATTTAGTCCATCCAAACCCTTACAAAGTATCATGGTTACAAAAGGGACAACATGTGTTTATGACTGAGAAATGCTTGCTGAATTTTCAAATCGACAGCCTTCAAGAGCAAGTATTGTGTGATGTCACTGATATGGATGCATGCCACATAATTCTGGGAGGATAATGGTTGTTTGATAAAAAAAAAATCACCATGATTGGCAGGAGAATACATATGAATTCAAGAAGAATGGAGAATGGTAAAACTTACCCCATTCCTGAAAAATATAGTTGTAACAACAAGAAGTTATGGAAGTACCAACACGTGTAACACCAAGATCATGTTTTGTTCAACCAAGGAGTTTGTACATGAGGAATGAGAAGAAAATTTATGTTTAGCAATGATTCCAAATTTTGTGCGAGAGGAAGTGAAATTAGAAACCATTATGACATAAATTAATCTTTTGTTAGTTGAATTCAAAGAGATTATTTCTTATGAATTGCCAAAAGGACTACCTCCCATGAGAAGTATTTCTCATCAAATTGACATGATTCGTGGATTAATCTTAACAAACAAGTCAACTTATAGGATGACTCCAATAAAGAATGTGGAAGTAAATAAGGAGGTACGATAACTACTTGATAGAATATTGATAATAGAAAGTTTGAGCCTATGTGTTGTACCAATAGTATTGACTCCAAAGAAAACAGGTGAGTGGAGATTGTACAAAAATTGTTGAGCCATTAATATGATAACCATCAACTACCAATTTCCCTTTCAAAGGATGGAGGATAGTATGGATTATTTGAGTGGGGCTACATATTTCACAAATATAGACTTGAAGAGTGGTTAACATCAAATTCGGATAAGGGAAGGTGATGAGTGGAAGATTGCTTTGAAGATGAAGTATGGATTTTTGAATGGTTCGTTATGCCATTTAGGATGATTAATGACACTAAAACATTCATGAGGCTCATGAATGAGGTCTTGAAACCATTCTTGTGAAAAAAAAGTATAGTGTACTAGGAAGACATTTTAAGAAAAAGCAAAGAGGAGCACTTGGAACACATAAGGAAAGCATTGCAATGATCGAAGGAAGAGAATTTGTTGATCAACTTGAATAAATCTACATTCATGTAGGATGAGTTAGTGTACATGGGATTTGTGATTTCCAAAGAAGGTTTGAAGATGGTTTCTGAAAAGGTGAGAGCTATTTTGGAATGGCTAACACATCAGTCTACTTTTGAGGTGAGTATTTTTCATGGTTTGGCAAGCTTCTACCAGAAATTCATTATTAATTCTAGCTTTAATTGTGCACCTCTTACTGAGTGCATGAAAAAGGGGAATTTTAAATGCACAGTAGTAGCAGGGAAATAATTTATAGGTATGAAAAGGAAGGTGATAGAGAAACCTATTTTGGTGCTTCCAAAATTTGAAAAAGTGTTCCAAGACTGTGATGCAAGTGGGACAACATTTGGAGAAGTTTTTGGTCAAGAAGGAAAACCAATATCATTCTTTAGTGAAGTTGAATGATTCTAAGAAGAAGTATTTGATAAATGATCAAAAACTTTATGCTATTATGCAGGCTTTAAAGAAATGGAGACTTTATTTGTTGCCCAAGGAATTTTTCTTGCTTACTGATTACAAGCCTCATTACAGTATATCAATGGTCAAGGTAAATTGAATCAAGGACATTCTAAATGGGTTGAGTTCTTGAAAATTTATACATTTTCTTTTAATTATAGGTCTAGAAAGTCAAAAAAAGTTGTAGATGCCTTCAGTAGGAGAGTGTTGTTACTCAACACTTTGTTAGTAGAAGTGGTAGGTTTGGAAAACATGAAGGAGTGGCATGCAGAAGATGTTAATTTTGGAGAAGCTTAGAAAACTTGTAAAACACCTTAGAGTGTGGACACAACCATGTCCTTGTATTACCATATCCAAGAATTGTTTTTATTTAAAAATCAGCAATTGTGCATTACTCAAGGGTCAATGAGGATGACTCTTGTTAAGGAGCTACATGGTGGATGCCTAGGTGGACATTTTGGAATGGATAAAACTACAACATTGGTAAAGGAGAAGTAGATTTTTCCAACTAGCAAAGGGCAGAAGTAAAAGTATAGGGTTATATACTCCATTGTCGGTACCAGAAAAGTATTGGGAAGATGTGAGCATGGAATTTTCCTTGGGACTACCAGTGCCACAAAGGAAGCATGACCCATTGATGGTTGTTGTAGATAGGTTTTCAAAGATGGAACATTTCATAACATGAAAGAGGACAAGTGATGCTACTGAAGTAACTATTTTATTCTTCAAATAAGTAGTGAGACTTCATGGGTTACCAAGGACCATTACTTCAAATAGAGATACAATATTTCTAGGTCACTTCTGGAGGACATTATGGAAGAAAATTGGATCTAGGTTGTTATAAAGTTTATCTTATCAATTGCAGATAGATGGAAATATTGAAGTAATGAAAAAGAGCCTTGGAAATTTGCTGAGAACTTTGAGTGGTGAAAGTTCCAACCAGTGGGATATGGTTTTTGCATAGACAGTTTTCATAAAATGAATCAGTGAACAAATCCAATAGTACGAGTCCATTTCATATTGTTTATGGGTGGTCATAGAAAGGTATTGTGGACCTGACATAATTGCCAAATTTGGAGGAAAGGAAGAATGATGATTCAAGTGATTTTGCAGACATTTTGCAGCCGATACACGAACATGTGAAGAGAAGACTATAGCAAAGTAGTGATAGGTACAAGGAGAACAAAGATTTGGAAAGAAAAGAAAAGGTTTTTTCTAATGGAGAATTGGTAATGAAGCATTTTCATAAAGAGATATTTCCCGGGGACACCTATAACAAGTTAAAATATAAAAAAATAGGCCCATGTGGAATTCCTTGAAATATTTTTGAAAAGGGCTATAAATTAGAGCTACTGAGAGACTTGGATATCTCTCTGATATTGAATGTAGCTGATCTATATGAGTTCCATGAAGGATAAATAAATGGAGAGATAGGTACACCCATTGAGTGGAAGGAACAGTTACCAGTCAAACCTGTCAAATAAGTGGAAGAAATTTTGAGCACACTAGTTTGAAAGAAGACTCATTATAGGGAGTATCTAGATTTTTTGGTCAAATATAAGAATAGGGATTTGAAGATGCATCATGAGTCACTGAGAAAAAGATAACATACCTACAACAGACTTCAATATTTGAAGGAAATATGACATTATCTGGTAGCTCATATTTTCTTAGCAAGGGTGTCTGATGTAGGATCTCCCTTGGCCTTGAACAATCCTCTTTAACCAAAAATGAGTTTCTCTTGAGTTTGTAAAATGTTTTCTTACCCTCATGTGTTTTAATTTGTTTATACACCTAACTTATTCGTTGTTTATACACCCAATTGGTAATTGTTGCTACTCTCATAGCTACATTTTATCAAAGCAACAACTTCTCTTGAGGTTCTGACACTCATGGATCTCATGTTGATACTCCTACTATGTGGAGTGATAACACATCTAAAATTGATAGTTTCCTAGTTGTGCTGTTACAAGACAATGACTACTAGACACGTTGCAAGAATGAGATGAAGGTTACAAATTTAGTTTTTCTACATACTAAGAGGAAACAAATCGATTGGTTTCTAGGAGGTGAAGAGGTTGGTGACATGTGAAGTGATTTATTTTAGTTGGAATGTGAAGAGGTCAACAACATGAGGATAAATTC
This sequence comes from Pinus taeda, assembly GCA_000404065.3. Lineage (NCBI taxonomy): Eukaryota > Viridiplantae > Streptophyta > Pinopsida > Pinales > Pinaceae > Pinus > Pinus taeda. The sequence goes on along the minus strand of APFE031055832.1, from coordinate 87,137 downwards.
CAAGAACACAAAATAAAAGGGGCATTTTTTATTTGTGCTTTTATTTTTTGCAGGATCGTTTTAGGATCTTGGACTTGTTGCTCTTGAATTGTTGGCATTGATTTGGCCATTGCATGATTTTTAAAGAGAACGAATGGATATAGTACATGTTAGAGAGGGTGTTTTGTTGTTGTGCATGGTATTTCTATGTAACAAAATGGGAGTTGAAAGTACTCTGAGTATTCCACTCTTAGATTTTTATTCTTATCTTTAACAACACATTTTGAATGAATAAAAGGATATTTGAATCTGTTTCTATGTTCTCGTGAGTGTATTTGAATTACACATTGTTTGTAATTTGTATTTTAGTCCTTGTATTTATTAATAATGAAATTCCAATGGCCTTAGTTGTGCGCTCTTTAACAATTATTCAGATTTCGTAGATGTTGTGAAAGCTACAAAACTTAGGGTGACTCTAATTTAGTAGTTCATTTTTTTCTATCATTTGATGTATTGGTTCTTTTCAGTATGGTGCTAGAATTTAGATAAATTGGTGGGTGATTGAATGAGTATGAGGTTTCTTTATATTTTTTCTCTCATCTTTGTGATTTTTATGTCTTCAATATTCAACGAGTTTGGGGGGTCTCCTTTAAGGGTTGATTTTTTTCTTGAAATTTCAATCTCTCCTATTTCACATTATAGGGTTGCTAGCATCGAGAAAGAAGGGTTAACTAGTAGTGAATTTGGATATGTGTGGCTATATCTCTTAACATGATTCATGCTTCATATATTGATCCAATTGAAGGAAAACCCATTTTTATAGTGCAATATAGTTAAAAAGGTTTGGCTAAAATTTATGCCACATTTTTATTGAAAAAAATTACTCTTACCATTCAACTAATGTTTTACCATTATGCATTTCCTTGTTGCTTCCAATGCTAATTTCTTATCTAGAAATTGAGTTTAATATTGATGTATATATTTTTGTGAACGTAAAATTTATAGTCATGATGTTGGTGTTGTGGTTTTCTTGGGGTTTTCCTTTGTTTTTTATCTTTACTATGTTCTTATAATGTTTTTTGGGAAACAAGAACAAAACAGTAAGTGAAAACTTATTGTCTATGATGATTAACAAATTTGGATAATTTCTTGTTCCTATAGTTGAATTGAAATATTTATACTTTTTTTATATTATAAAGATAACATAAATTTTGAAATATTCTTAATTTGAAAAGAAAAAATAAAATTATTTAAATTGTAAAACTTGATGTTATTATTCATTGGTGATTTCACCTTGTGTATATTATTCATTTCCTATTCTGATTTTATTTTCAAATATTTATAATACTTTTATCTTAAAGTGTATTATAATTTTATTTTTATCTTAAAAATTACCATCATTTTAAAGTGTATATTCATTTTTATATATTCAAATTTTGATATTATGATTCAAAATATGTTGACTATTATTTAATTTGTAAATTTTTAAAAACTATTTCCAATGTTATTAAAGTTTTCATAAAATAAAAATATTAAACTTATATTTTTAGAAATTGCTTTTTTCTAGGGGGCATTTTTAAAATTTGAATTTATAATTATTGATTGGTGGATGACTAATTTTATGTGGTTAAAATCAATTTTTCTGAATTAAAAATTGTATAAAAAAAAACTTTAATCAACATGTGTCTCAATAAATTAATTATCAACTTTTTTTTAAATATTTGGATTTTTCCATGATTAAATATTTTATTTTTAACAATAAATACTTATTAGGATATAATCTAATAGCGGAAGTATCCTCAAGCACACAAATTTTGTTAATAAGGAAAAGGCAAATACATAAAAATCTTGTAAGAGTTTACGCACAATCACTCAACATTTTTTTAAGAGAAGAGAAACTAGCTTTAAATAAGGTGGTGTCCTAAACTAATTTTGTTATGGATCACTTATTTCATTTACAAGTGTCCATTTACATTTAATGCTCTCATAACAACACTCCTAACTATTTTCCTAAGTTAGCTCCTAAGAAATGACACCTTTCCAGATGCCATATCTTTGAGAACAATTAGTTATTCTAAAATGTATCCAATATATAATTAAAAATTCTAGATAACTAAATATTATATTCTAAATAATTAAACTATAGTTTATGTATTTTTGGATCATCTAACATTCCAAAAGTTCATTACAACAGATACCAAGTTCATCCCTTAACTTAGTAAATATCATCCTGCCAAGTGGTTTTGTGAAAATATCTGAGATTTGATCTTTTAAAGGGCAATATATCAGCTTGATGACATCCTTTGCAATGGGTGTTCTGATGTAATGATACTTTGTGTCCACATGCTTTGTTTTGGAATGGAAAAGTGGATTTTTGGAAAGCTTTATGGCTTACTAGTTGTCGATGAATAAATATGTGGCTTATGCTTGAGGAATGTCTAAATCCTACAAAAATTTGTGCAACCAAACAATTTCACATGATGCTTCCCATGCTGATATATATTCTGCTTCTGCAAAAGAAGTGGTCACTGTAGTTTTGTTCTTGTAACTCCAAGAAACTACAGTTGTCCCTATGTTCATCAAATAACCCGAGGTTCATGCCTCATCATCAATACTTCTAGAAAAAATCTACATCTGAATATCCACCAACTACAAAGTTCTTAGACATTTTGTAAAGAAGACTAAAATATTTCGTCTATTGGATATATCTAAAGACTCTTTTTGCTGCAATCTAGTCATTGTCCCTTGGTTCATGAATAAAATGTGATAGAATACTAGTTGTATAAGATAAGCCTGGATGAGTGGTTGTACAATAGATCAAGTTTCCAATCAATTGTATATAAGTAGTATTGTTCACCAATTTCCCCCATCAAATTTTGAGAGTTTCAATTTTTGTTCTGTTGGGCTGAGAATGGGCTTGCAATCTTGCATTCCAAATATTTGAAGAAGTTCAGATGCATACTTTCTTTGACAAATGGAAATATGGTTTGGATGTTGCAATTATTCAACTCCAAGATGGTAGTGAAGTAATCCTAAATCAGTCATCTTAAAACCAACCTGTAACTCCTTCTTTACCTGCAAAATATGATGTTGTTCCTAGTAATGATCAAGTCATCCACATACATAACAAGAATCATCGGATTTTTACCATTTGGCATATATATAAAGTATTATCATATTCACTTTTCTTAAAGCCAAAATTGCAAATGTACTCATCCATTTTTTCATACCAAGCTTGTGAAGCTTGTTTCAATCCATATAAAGCCTTGATAAGTTTGCATACTTTGTGTTCCTTCCCTTCAATATATAAACCTGAATTTTTTGTCATATATACTTCTTCTTGCAAGTTTCCATTGAGGAAAACACTTTTAACATCCATTTGGTGAACTTTCCATCCTTTTTGAGTTGCTAATGCAATTGCTAATATGATGGTGTTCCACTTTGTTGTAGGTGCAAATGTTTTCTCATATTCGATTCCTTCCTACTATGTAAAACCCTTAGCAACAAGCCTTGCTATGTATTTGTCAATGTCTCCATTCAGTTTGCACTTAATTTTCTAAATCCATTTGCATTCGATGGGTTTCACATTGTTGGGACAGTCAACAATTTTCCAAGTGTTGTTTTCCATCACTACCTTGTATTCTTCAACCATTCCCTTTTTCCATTCTATATGTTTTACTCCCTCTTTGTATGTGGAGGGCTCAGTAAAACCATTTGTTATTAAGGAAAAAATTTCTTCATTTCTTTGTGAACTTGACATTCATGTTTTGTTTTGTTCATTTGGTCTGACATCCTTCGAAAGTTGAATGACCCATTTAGGAATTGATGTGCACTTGCTTGTGGATCTAAATAATCACCCGCATTATAAAGTGGATTGATATAAATAGATGCTCTTTGATCATTTGAAGATTCAGAGAGTGGAGAGTCATTGTCAGATGAGATACTGTTAGGAGATTTAGATGAATTTCCTAAAGATCTAAATGGTGTAGATGAAGTAGATGAGATGGATGAACCATTTTATTATGAAGGAAATTCAATTTCATACCAATGTTGTGTACTTGGTTGATTTTGCATTTTTATTTTCTTTTTATCTCCCTTAGTTTCCAATTTTTGTAGAAGAATTTCTATCCCTGTGGCACTCTTGATTTCTGTTTCATCAAATATAACATCACTTCTGACAATAAACTATGCATTGGACATAAGGCAATATCCCTTCTTTTCATCGAAATACCCAATGCATGTACTCTTCAAACTTTGTGAATCAAGCTTAGCTTCTTTTTCTTTTGGAACTAAGGCATAACACACTAACCCAAAAACGCTATGATGTTTGACTCGAGGTTTGTAACCAAACCATGCTTCATATGGTGTAATTCCATCCAAAGAAGCAATAAGAGACCCTTTCCTTAAGTAAATTGTTATATGTATTGCCTCTGCCCAATATAAAGGACTTAAATTTTTGGAAGTTAGCATGGACCTTGACATCCATAACAAGGTGCTATTCATTCTTTCTTCTACACTATTTTGTTGTGGAGTGTAGACATTTGCAAGTTTTATTTTGATAGCATTATCTATGCAATAAGTTTGGAATTCATCAGAAGTGAATTCCCCTCCATTGTCTGTCCTGAAAGTGTCAATCTTCTCTTTAACTTAATTCTCAACAAGTTGGTGAAAAGTCTTAACCTTTATGTTTCTAACATTTGTTTCAAAAACTAAACCCAAGTCATTCTACTAAAATCACCAATGAAGAGTAAAAAGTATCCACAACCTCTGAGAGAAGTTTGTATAGGTCCACAAATGTCACTGTGAACCAATTGCAAACGCTTGTTTACACGCCATAAACATGTTGGAAAAGTCTTTCAACTTTGTTTCCTGTAAATGCGAGCTACACACTTTGCATTTTTCTTTCTTAAATGTTGGAAGTCCTTTAACCATTGCCTACTTTTGAAGTTGAAAGAGACTTTCAAAGTTTAAATGCCCATCTCTAACATGCCACAACCTTATTAGTGAAACATATGTACTTGCTACTCTTCCAAAATCATAATTTCGTGGAATGACTGTTCCTTTCATCCTTAGAAGTTTTCCATCTTCATATCGTGTCATGATTGTCTTCATATTCTGTTTGATGGAGTTGATTTTTACTAAGCCATCCTCGATAACAAAGTGATGACTTGCTTGTCGAATCGTGACTAATGACAACAAATTCTTCTTGAAAGTTGGTACATATCAAATATTTGAAATCACTTCTTCTTCAATTGCAAGAAGTGAAAATTTTACTGCTCCTTTTCCACAAGAATTGTGTCTTGTATCATAAGAAAGAAAAATTGAATTGAGATGGCTTTGTTAGAAATCCCAAAATAATTGACGTCGAAAAGTGATATGTTGTGTTGCCCCTGTATCTAAAATCCAAGCATCTTCATAATCACTTTCAAGATATGTGGAGATCTATAATGCTATTGATTCTAAACTTTGAAGTGTAGTGAAGACATATTTTGAGGCATCTTCTTCTTGATCGTTAGGAAACTATGTCACGTGTTGCTGAAACTTTGGAATTTTTTCAATAGAAGTTCGACAAACTTCAACATAATGACCAACTTTGTTAGATCTTCTACAAACAATTTGGTTGAAATATTTGCATGTGCCTTGACTTTTTCCTCTGCATCTAATTTGTCCTCTACTTTGATTTTGTCCTCTGCCTTGACTTTGTCCTCTTCCTTGATTGTTTCCTCTGCCTTGACCTTTTCCTTTGCCTTGAATGTTGCCTCTACTAAAGTTGTTCCTGTTGCCTTGACTTCTACCATGACCCTGTCCTCTATATTCTCCTTGATTTTGATTGGTGTTCCCTCTTCCTCTACCTGCAAAACTATCAGTTGAAGATTTACTAGTGTTATCTTTTGTAAAGAAGACAACTTCTCAACTTCTTTTTTCTTTCCAAAAGTTTTGTCATGTTGAGATATCATTTGACTTAATTCTTCAAATTTTAGCTTCTCTAGTTTTCCAGTTACTTGTAAAGTTTTGAAGAAATGTCTATATGAATACGGAAAACCAGCAATAAAAATAGTAGTCATGAAACTATCATCCACTGGTCAAAATCCAACGTCTACTATTTCTTGCTTAATGTTCTTAAGCCTAGAAATGTATTCAAGTACATATCCCCCTTCTGTCAATTTCTATTGGAGAAACTTCAATTGAAGATCATCTTTCTTAGATTCAGGTTGTGTATCAAATAAATATTTAAATGTTCTCAAGGCAAACCATTCATCAGAAGCATTTTCAATGTGAACATACATTTCATCATTAACTGAAGATTTGATTAATGCTAATGCTTTGGCATTTTTTATCTCTCATTTAGCTAGTAAGGTTGCATTTGTAAGTTTATTTGGTTTAACATCACTATCACATACATCTCGCCAAAATACATTGTAAATCAATGTGCTTTCTATGTGTCTTTTCCATGTCTTGTAATTCTTTGAGCCTTCGAGTTTGTTAGATTTAGAAAAATATTTTACTAGCTTGAACATTGTAAAAGTAAATGTAGGCACCAAGATGGATCTTGCACCACAAAGAGAAGATGGACAAGACACTATACGCAACATCACACACAAAAAAAATGATCTATCGGGGCTTTGCCTTGACCCTCATATGGTCATCTGAGGAGAAAAGTGACTGAGATTTGCAATTAGCTCCAGTCAACTTCTCTGAAATTTACAATGGAACTTTCAAAAATTGACTTTTTACAATGCTCTTGCAATTTGACTTATTTGACTCTATCCTGCCTCAAATTAAAAGTAATTTAAGAGACAAATTGTTTCCCTCAAATAAAATATTACACCTTATTACTCCAAAATTACAAATTACATAATTACACTTTATCACTCCAAATTTACAAAAAAAAAAAAATTTACACCTTATCACTCCAAATTTACAAAAAATCACACCTTGTCACTTTTAAATTAAAAATTTCAATAATAATCACACCTTATCTCTCCAAAAATTTACACCTATGTTAAAAATCACCCTATCACTCCACTGTATAAAAAAATATTCCAAAAAACACTTATAACTCCGCTCACTTATCCCTCCAACAAAAACTTCATTTAAAAATCACTTATCTCTCCAAAATATATCAAAACACTTTTACATATATCCCATGCAAAAATAATGTAAAAATAATTTAAATAATGCAAAAATAATTTAAATAAGTTTATGAAATCAGATAAAAGTGATTTAACGACGGAACTTTATAACGTATGCATGTAAAAGCACATAGTAAAATACACTATACATTCTAGTTTCTAACGGCTCAACTATTGTGTGCATATAATTGCATAATATCAACCTGAGATTTAAGGCGTTCAATTGAATTGATTGAAAAAGATAACACCCACCAAAAGAGACCATCAATTTTAATACGTCAATGAGATTTACGATTGGAATAATTCGTGGGAGAAGGTATTAATGGCCAAACCAGAATTTTCAACGCAACAGTGTTGCAACGTAGGTCCTTAACATTGTTAATGAATCAAGGATGTTCTCCATGCTGATCTCTATGCTCTTTGCTATTCTTCACGCTTAACTTCGAATATATGTCTTCAAAATTGTTGTCTCAATCTCCACCACAATCAATTTGACTTGAAAATTTTCGAAGAGAACGTTCTGCACACAATCTTTGCAATGCAAAGCTCGAATTTGGGAGGAGGAGGACCATTAAAAAAGGGGTAGCTCATCATGGATTCTTCCTCTTCTTCAGAGGAAGAAAGATCTCGGTCTAAAAATATATAAATGGATGCCTCCCATTCCCATTCTAAGTCGGGATAGGAGCCCTCAAGGTTGGCATCGCGTATGTATTTGGATTTCATGGGCGAGGTGGATGTGCTTCTCACTCGAGATCGCAATTCATGGTTTAGAATGGGAAATAGTAATTCCTCCTTGGATTGTGATATGTCATCTTGCTGGGCTTAATTGCTATGACTCAAATGCTGACTGAAGTGTTGTTATCTGATATTTATGCTCTGGCGGAAATGTCCTTTAGACATTCGCTTCTTATTAATGTCGGAACATGCCCTTTTAAAGTGATTATATATGGAATAAAGTCTGTGGAATTTCACTCGTAGACATTTCATCATTTTCGGATTACAATAAGTCAACAACTTATAAAACTAAGAGAAAACAAAATTTACTTTCCAACTTTGCGGGCATAAAAACAAAATTTTGATACATCTTCTCATGCACTTTCTTTTTTTAATTAATAATTATTAATAAAAAATAAATTTACAGTAAACGACTTGGTGGAGTTTTCTAAATTTTATTAATAAGCAAAAAAAAATTACATAAAATTTGTAAGAGTTTACACACAATCACTCAAAGTCTTACAAGAGAAGAGAAACTAGCTTTAAATAAGGTAGTGTCCTAAACTAATTTTTTTATAGATCACTTATTTCATTTACAAGTGTCAATTTACATTTAATGCTCTCATAACAACACTCCTTATTTCCCTAAATTAGTTCGTAAGAAACTACAATTTTCTAAATGTCATATCTTTTACAACAATTAGCTATGATCACCTGAAACCTCTCCTACCTAGCCCAATATCTCAGGAACAGACAACCTTTGTCAAAGGGAGACAAATAGTAGATGGAATTGTTACGGCTTAAGAAACAATACACTCCCTAAAGAGTAAAAAAACTAAAGGGATGTTGGTAAAATTAGACTTATCGAAATCTTATGACCACCTGAGCTAGAAGTACTTAGAGGGCATAATAAAGGTGTTTGGCTTCAATTGCAGATGGATAAGCTAGAAAATGTCAATGGTATCGACCTCATTTTTTGAATCCTTCTCAATGAGACACCCAGCGAGGCGTTCAATGCAACCAGAGGGCTTATACAAGGAGATCCAATGTCCCTGTTCCTATTTATATTGGTTGTTGAAGGACTAGGGCGGTATGTAAAAGAGAAAGTGCAAAGGGAACAATTTATAGGTCTCAGAATGTGGGGCAATGATTTTCCGTTACCACGTCAACATTTCGTTGATGACATAATGATCTTTGGGCAAGCAACTCTTAGGGAAATTAGAGGTCTGATGGAAATCTTGAATGACTTCATGACCTCCTCTGGGATGGAGATCAATAAGGAGAAATCGAATATATTTTTCCTTAATACCACAACCCCATCTCAAGCCATCCTATCAAGAATAATGGGATTCCACATTAGAAATCTCCCCTCGAAATATTTAAGAATCCAGCTAAGTGACCAACAAAATACAGTGGAAAACTGGGAGACTTTGCTCATGAAAATCCAAGGGAGAATGTAGAACTGGACCTTCAAAACACTGAATATGCCAAGCCGTGTTATTCTATTGAAATATGTTCTTTAATCGATTCCAATATACCAATTATCTAATCATGTGGCCCCAAAAATAGTGTGCCAAAAGATGATTGACATTTAAAAAAAATATATTGTGGCAAGGACCCAAAACAAAAAAGAATGGGCCCTGCTATCATGGAAGTGGCTCAACAAGCCATTAAAAGGAGGGTTAGGTCTCAGAGACCCATATATTCTCAACCAGGTGACGGGGGCAAAGCTATGGTGGCGATGGATTGAGGGAGAAGCAGATCTATGGAAGGAAATATGGGGGAGGAAATATGGAATGCAAAGTTCAATCGAAGGAAGGCTAAGAGTCCAGGAAAACATCAAGGGATCAGCCATATGGAATTTAGCATCAAAAAATAGAGAACTGATAAGAACTCACAGCTTCTGGGAAATAAGGGAAAGAGACAAAGAAAAATTCTGGAATGAGGCGTGGCAGTAGAGAGAAAAACAAAACAATGGACCTAATCTAGGGGAAATATGTCGATTGACCAATAGCCCTGCATATCAGATAGTGAAAAACTTTTGGAGCCTCGACACATGAGAACATTGGAGAAAATGGAAATAGAAACAAGACTGGTCGGGTGATCCTCAATCCACTCAATGGGAAACATAGAAAAAGAGATGGAAACCCGGAAAATTGCAATATCGGAAGGGTTGGATATGATATAAAATCAAAGGGATATTCGCTATTAAAGAAGGATACTATCTACAAGCAGTGCACCACCTACAATAGGGGCCACCTATATGGGACATAATCTAGAAAGATAAATCATGGCTGAAGATTGCTTTCTTCCTATGGATAATTTGGCATGGGAGAGCACCCACTTGGGATCAACTTCAGATAAAAGGGTTGTAGGGACCATCAGTCTGTAGTACATGTGAAGGACACTCAGAATCAATGGAACATCTTACAAATGTCTACAGCTATAGCAAAACCATCTGGAAAAACCATGAATAACTCTTCGCTGTTAGTAACAGGGATCAAATAAGCATGAAAGTAACAATGGACAAATGGAGAAGAAAGCCATATTAGAATCCCATCCTAAATCATGCTTGGCAGCTATCATTAGGATTCTTACTCTGGGCAGTATAGAAGGAAAAAAACAAAAGAATCTTCAAAGGGGAAAAGAGAACAACAGTAGAATTATGGAGAATGATAGTACAAAACATAAGAAAAATGATCTTAGCTAAAAACTGGTACACAGAGGACTGAGAAACTAATTCCCAAGAAGGACGAATAATGGCAGGACTAATATTAAAACCTAGCATGCTAAATCCTAACTCATGGAAACAAAATTCCCCTCACTCTGATTCTGCGAGCACCTTCATGCGACCCCAGAATGACTTCATTAAATTGAACTTTGAAGGAGTTGTGAAAGGCAGCTCAGGGGCAGCGGGTGCTGGAGGAGATTTCAGAGATGACAAAGGCAATACAGTCCACATGTATGCTATGGAATGTGGCACTGCGAGAAACAATGAAGCAGAGCTCCATGTGTTGAAGAGAGGGTTGGAAATAGCAAAGAGGGAAAGCTTCCAGAGACTCGAGGTCGAGGGAGACTCGAAGATGGGAATAGATATGGTGAAAAAACAACAACAAGGCACCACATGGGAGAAGATCAGCGAAAGTCGGAGGACGGCACAGCTAGTCCAAGAAATAGGAAATCTAACTTGAAGGATATACTACATTGTTTCGCCACATGTCCATAGAGCGGGGAACATGGCGGCAGATAACCTTGCCAACTAGGGGTGGCAAGGTAGACAGAAACCTTGATATAATGGGAGAGGAGTTAAGCCAAATGGAAGGGATGAGAAGTCTAGAAGAGATCCTAAAAATCAATAAAGAGAAGGGAGAAAACCCGATCAGGGTGTGGTAGGTATGAAGCAGTGATGGCAAGGGAGATGGGCCATAGGGCATGGGGGGCTGAGGTGAGAGACGACAGCCAACTAGCTCAAAGGGCAGAGGTGTAAGGGGATGGTGTTAGGACACTAGTGCAGGTGGGGCAGCAGGCAGCACATGGCAATGGGGCAGCAGATAATACATGGAAAAGAAATATGTGGATAAGGGTGGAGGTGAGAGACAGCAACCTGGTGTTAAGCTGAGGAGAGGGCATGCAAGAGCAGATGGAAAGTGGAAGTGTGGAAGGAGTAAGCCCACAGCAGGAGCAGCTGACAGTATGTGTGGAGTTATGAAAGGAAACTATGGTAGCGTCAGGAAAACTCCATCCCGAGTAAAATGAACGAGGGGAAGGGCAACGGAAGAGGACGAAGGCACGTGGAGAGTCCTTCGGACTGCAGGCAAGGCAGCTGGACAAAGAAACAAAAAGGTAAGACAGTTAACAGAATATGCATTTGCATGCAGAGGGAAAAGGCAATACATGCTACGAAAGGTGGTGGAAGAGTGTTGGAGGACGTCGAGTTGTAGTCGATTTTTTTTGGCAAGCCTTGGTATGCTATCTTGGCCACCATTCTAGATTTCCTGGTAAAAATGACTTTTACATATATTTAAGTGTAGAGACTTGTTCCTTCCGGAGATGTAGCCCGTTACCTTCGAGTGATTCTGCCTAGATTGCCATTGGGGTGAGGGGGTTTGGGAATTCTATAATGGGTATTTGGGTAGAAAGGACCAGCAGTATTGTGGTTTACTGGGACATCCCTTGGGGTTTTCACTATGAAACTAGAATGAATTTTGTAGCTCCGGTTTGGTGGAGTTTGTGGCCTGAAAGAGAAGAAGTTATAGTCATGGGTGGGGGGTCAGTTGCCTTCTTGGACCCAACAACAAGGCTTTGTTCTTTCTGACTCGAGCCGAGCCCAAACCTAACTAAGGACCGTGGGTTCAAAGACAGAAACAGGGGTAGCAACTATGTTAGGGGAACAATAAGGAGAAAATCTCAGTCCCACCCCTCTAATGGAATCCAAAATAGGGATGTCTACACGAGGTTTCATTCCGAAAAGCTTCATCCTGTCCATTGTAGTGGGGATAAGCAGGGGAGGGAAGAAACTTCAGTAGGAAGGAGAAACAGGGATACCCCATGGGAACTCGGAAACTATGTTTGCTAGAATTCAACAAAGAACCATTGCAACGAAGAGGAGGACAAAAGCCTCTCTTTCCTTGAGGAAGAAGGCGGGACATTCGGGTATTAAAGTGGGCCATTACAATTCTCCATGCTAGGAGTGTTGGAAAAACTCGGGATGGAGAAGAGTACGTTTACTATGCTCAAAATAATTTTGACTGATAAAGAATTTTCACTAGTTTATGCTTTAGGTAATATCACTACCATAGTGGAGCGAATCCCATGGCATCAGAACTCTTTCAATGCTCCAGGCCAGGAACAAGAGAGAAGCTCGAAACAGGTAAGGCGCCAGAGAAAAAATAAATTAAGCTATAAGGGGAATGAGATGGAAAAGGATGGAAAAAAAGCAGGAAACAGAGGTATTAGACGAACATGCAAGGCAGGAACAAAGTCGAAAGGATTGGAAGCAACCTCTAGCAGAGGACCAAGTAAAAGAGGAAGGAAGACCGGGAAAGAGAATATGCAAAACCTGATAAATGCGTATGTGGTTGGCACACCACTAGAGGTGAAAGCATAAATTTCTGAGTGGGAGAGGGAGCTTAATGACAATATAGAAAATCAGGAAATAGAGGAAGAAGAATTAAAAACCATAGTTAAAGACCCCGTGAACATCAGAAGTCGTCTAACATTGTTCTGGCAAACAATTCAGCAGTACTTTCTAATAAAGAATATCTTGGCTAGAGCAATGACATTATATAAGGAGCAAGAGGAACCAGAGGAGGCCAGTCCAGCTAAACCTACTATGAAGGATTTGCACAGGGAGATTGTAATTGTCTAGATGTAATTGTACCGAAACAGTCTCACGGTGAATAGGATTGAATAGGCATACATGACATGAAAAGAAGTGAAATCTTGGGATCTAATGCGAAAGCCCCATCCCCGGCAGACTCATCAGATGAATGAAGTAGGTCTTCAAATAGAATTTTGTTTATATGTTGGCTAGCACTTATTGTTTTAAGTTGAATTATATAGTAGATAAAATTGTCAATGTAGCGTGGATGGTCATCAAAACTCTTTTCAAATTTTGGAAAGCATTCGTTGGAGATAGGTGGCCAACAGACCTAGTTTCCTATGGGAAGGTTAAGGCCACCTGCAATTTTTGTTCAAGTTATACTTGTGTTCATAAAATAGTAATAGAAAAGGATCTACCAAACTTACACAAAAAAACAATTATCTATTCTAAAACATTTTCAATATCTAATTCAATATTCTAGATAATTGAATATTGTCTTCTAAATAATTAAGTCATAGTTTATGTATTTTTTGATCATCTAACATAATCATTCCTTGCTTGTTTTGTATTAATGATTCTATTCTATCTGATAATAATGTTTTTTCGCCATTTTCTTTTAATATAT
>APFE031055832.1:48720-70019 GCA_000404065.3 Pinus taeda | reverse complement strand
AATTATAGATATCAGAATTTTGGAGAGTTTACCACTTATATTTAAAAGAAAACAATTTTGACACGAAAAAAGTGTCTAAATTAAAAAAATATATATATACGACTTAAAACAAGATCAATATCATTTAAAAAAAAAACTTGCAGTAGATGATGTATTAACATTATTTTCAAGTAAGGAGATAAAAGGGAATTAATATTAAATTAATATTAAAAATTCGTATTGGTGTACATTAATTGTCACATAAAATAAATATACCTTTTTTAAAATTGCTACATAAATTGTTAATTATATCGTCAATTCTGGATTTAAAAACATAGTATCTAATGTTTAAGAAGAGAACAGGTTGAAAAATATGATAAATAATATAATTGAATAAAATGCAATTATGGTTCAAATAATTTTAATAAAAAATAAAAAATTTAAAAATTTTTATAATTGAATTTTTTTGCCATTTATAAGTAATTTTTTTTATCCATGGAATTTGGGAAAATTATTTAAATAAATCAAAAAGAAAAATTGAAAAATATGTAAATTTAGCCATGGATGAAATTTAACCCCTAAAATTTTCTTTGTTAAAACTACGTACCTATTAAACATGCATGCATATTCTTAAGTGTGTACAAGTTATTTTGTATATCACAAAAAAAGTACACATAGCTTTTATATATATTCTAAAGGTCATTTTAGAAAGGATTTTATATATATTCTAAACTTCATTGCATGAGTTAGTAGAAATGATTCGAGGAAAAGAAGAAATGGATATGAATCACCCCAAAGATAAGTGATGTTCCCATACCCATCGTTTGGTGTTTCTCCCATTCATTTAAGGTACACTTGCATACTCATCATGTTGTTTCTTTATATTTCTTAAAAATATTTAAAGTAATAAAGTAATATTTTGAGGAAATGAAGAAATGATATTAATTAACCTCAAAGATAAGTGATGTCCCATACCCATGCGTTTGTGAAACTCCCCATTAGGGAAGGGACACTTGCAACTCATCATGTTGGTTTCTTAATAGTTCTAAAATAATGTTAAATTAAGAAAGTAATATTTTGTTTTTATTCTTATTTGAATGTAACATATAAATTCCATTTCCATTGAGTTAGCACATTAATAGAACCTGAATTCACGATTACTTAGTGAAGAAATATCTAATTTTAACCCCAACCACAAAATATAAATGTGAACACCAAATTTGAGAATAGAATTGTGTCACATTAATAGAACCCAAATTCACCATTACTTAGTGAAAAAATATCCAACTCTAACCCCAACCACAAAATATAAATGTGAACACCATATTTTGAGAATATAATTGTGTCACATTAATAGGACCCGAACTCACCATTACTTAGTGAAGAAATATCCAACTTTAACCCCCAACCATAAAATATAAATCTGAACACCAAATTTGAGAATGGAATTGTGTCAGTGAGAAACCTACTTGTCATTTTTAGTAATATGAAGATACATCACATATTTCCCTCCCTACATTTCTTTAAACCCTTATAATTTCCAACGCCGAATATAAATGATTTGATATTTCTTTATAGAGGTTCATGTTGTTTTGATATTATAGGACTACCTTAGATACAAATCAAGTGAGAGATTTACAAATTTCAATACAAGAAGTAATAACCTTGTTTATTGACCCTATAATTCATTTACAATCTATTATGACAATGAAATATATTTGTATCGATTGATGCACTACAAAAAAATATCATATACCACTAGATGGATAGGTGTCTTATGGTTTTTGAAAATCTCCTTGCGATTATAGGGAAGTGCAATTGTAATTTCTTACAAAATTGTCACCCATAATTATTTTAGGTCACCTTGTAAACTACTACATTAGTGAATTTTCTAGGAGTAGGTCACAAATATCCATAAGATTAATAGAATTCTAAGCATGTCTCCTTGAGCGGACCCTCTTGAATAGAGGATTAAGCTCTCTTGCCCAATATCTTATAATATTAGATAACAT
Organism: Pinus taeda; assembly: GCA_000404065.3. Classification (NCBI taxonomy): domain Eukaryota; kingdom Viridiplantae; phylum Streptophyta; class Pinopsida; order Pinales; family Pinaceae; genus Pinus; species Pinus taeda. Next base: position 68,028 of record APFE031055832.1, on the reverse strand, counting down.
TAATCAAACCCAATCATTTATTTCCACCTAACTCATAGAAGCATGTTTGTTTAGTGTGTTTCTTCATTATGCAACAATATACATTGTAGTAATGTAATGAGATAATGATGTATGATCTAGACACAAAGTGATATGACAACTCATACTCTCCTCCATACTAAATAGTATTGATCCATGACTACACACTTGATTGCTCCATGATCTCTATTTAAAGAGTATGGAGGATAATGTTAATTCCCAAAACTTTTTATATACAATTTTTTATTTTGTCTTAATATATCACTTAAACTAGTCACCTTAACCAGAACCATGCATTATTTCCTTCTAAAAAATTTACTCACATAAAAACATGTCTTAAATGTTTAATTATCTATAATAAAATATTCAAATTATTAAATATATATTTGAAATATTTAATATTATATATAGATAACTCTATTTTATCGACACAATATTTAATTTTTATCAAATACTAATATAAAGAGATCATGTTTTTTTGGCCTATTAACTAGATTAATAGAATATAAAACCTAAACAAATTTCAAATTTAAAAAAAATTATAAAAACATAATTTATAATCATATAAAGAAAAACAAATAGTTAATGCGTATTATTATTTTAATTATGAGTAAAAAAAAAAACTTATCGAATAAAAATATCTCTGCCCAAACAAACTCGAACATTTCATTAAATATATACTATAATTCCAACAAACTTAGCATTTCATTTTGAACATATTACTATAATTCATATCGTTATATAGATTATGATTTTATCTATATTCGTTTTTTATTTTTATTTTGAAAATATTAAAAATAATTACAAATTTATTGAATGAAATGGTAAGGAATTTAACAAAATTAAGAAAATGTAAATTTTGATGTTATATTTTTAGTACCCGACGTATAATATTAAAGAGTATGCACATGCAAATTTAATATTATATGTTCTTTCTTGCCTGATAAAATGTATGGGATATTGAATAAAATTTTGTAAATAAAATGTGTGGAAAATAAGCTACAATTCAAAATTATTTTAAAGGTGAAATTGGAATGATGAAATTATTTTAAAAAAAATAACAAAAAATTGTTAGTAACTCCCCTAATAAAGATATATATTATTTAAATTTTCTTTTGCTTACATTTACTTTAATAGAATATAGGAATAGTATATATTAATTAGAAAATACAGTTGTAGCATTTTAAGATTTTTAATGTTTTGATGATTGTTTTTTGTTTATAGATTAGAAATCTTTTAAGTTATTAATTAATAATTGGTGGCAATTTTGTTTATTATGTGTTGTGGTGTTATATTGATGGATGATAGACAGGTTAGGTAATGCAATATCATTGGATGATTGGGATGATTGATTGGGTTGTTGATTAAGTGTTGGAAAGTTTACATATATTGGTTGTAGATGAAGAGTTTTTCTTTATGGATATCAAGGTGATAATTTAGTTTTGTGGATGTTTACATTGATTATTTTTATGGCCATTTAAGTTTCATGGTTTTAGTATTCAACCATTTTAAAGTTTGTTTTGAGATTTTTTTTGATCTTATGGTATTGAGATTTATTTCAATGTTGGTATTTAATTTTGGGGTTTGATTTCCCCTTTTGGATTTCATTTTTTCACTTTGAATGTTGGCATTGACTATGTGACCTCAGTCCTTTGATTTTTTGGATATGGTCACCACTAATTTTATTGCTTCTGTTTGCTATTTGGCCTAATTGTTGCTATGATTTCTTAGGTGTTTGTTCCTTGCCTCTCATCATTCAATATCTTATTGTTTTCATCATGATATATGAGTTGATGTGGCTCTTCACATACATATGATTTTGTCTTTTTCCCAATGGCTATCGGTACTAGGGTGTTTGCATGGGTTTAATTAGCCCTATGGCTATCGGTGCTAAGACGTTTGCATGAGTTTAATTCGGGTGGATACTTCTTCATGTTGTGACCCTATGAATTGTAACTTTATGTTTATGTGTAATTCTATTACATAATTTTGACTATATATAGTTTGTGCTTTCTTCCTTTCAACAATAAAATTTCCATGCAATTCAATATCTCAAAAAGTTGTTGCAATGAAAATTGTAAGAGGAATCTCCAAAGAGAAAAATGAAATATTGGTCTTTTTGAAACCAATATTGTGAACTAGGTCCTTAAAATATCTTAATAAACCAAAATATATTAAACTATGTGTATAGACTACAATTCATAAAGTGATAATAAAGTTGAGTTACAAAGCACAACAACTACCTATATATTAGAGAGGCCTTCTCCAAATAACCTATGTACATCCATATAACCAAATAATAAGTTCATATCTCAATAATAATTATATTGGTTTTTACATATACATACTTTGTGTCATTCCACATTTTCCTATCCTATTAGGTCAACACCAATTACAAATATGTTTAGGTCCCTACACATTCGGCCACATATATACCTCCGAGAAGGTTGTGCAACTTGGTTTTGTAGATGTTAGTGGTGGTGTTTTGTATTTAGGGATTTTGGCATTGGCTTTCTAGATTGGATCTTTTAATTTTCATGTCTCTTATTGGATAATTTTTTATTTTATTCTTTATGGCTCTATCTTTGGCTCTTTGGTTACCCACATTTAGATGTTTTCCTCAGTTTAGTTTATATATGGATGGATAGGATTTTTCCATGTTCACAATGGTGTCACGATACTTTTTAATGATTCAAATATTATGCCTATGTATAGTATAATAGTTGACTATTTTGGTTTGAAAAATCATGCATATAGAATTTAGGTAAATATTCAATAAAAATAGAGTAATTTACCTTTAAAACTTATAATTTTTTGGTTCATATCATCAATTTAATGACAAATGTGAAAACTAGGCTAATTTTTAACCAAATGTGTGAATTGTTTTTTTAGAAAATGTCCAAAAATAGCTAAGTACTATTAAAAATTGCTTGAATGGTGCTTTCAAATTGAAAAATATATGACTCTCATTTAATAATTCATTTTTATCTATGTTATTGATGAATTGATTATTTTTATTTTTGTTAAGTTTGGTAGATCCTCCTTTTTCAATGATTTATAGAGCAAATTTACACCACATAGATTTGGTTAGGTGGCCTCAACTTGCCCAATGGGAAACCAAGTCTGTTGGTCACCTATCCACATTGTATGCTATCCAGTAGAAAAAAAAACCTTAATCTTTCTATCCAAGCTATATAAGTCTAATTTTCTTGTCCATACTCTAGAGATCTACATACATATATAATTGCATAAAGAAATTTAAAATCTATCTGCATATATAAGCAAAAACATCATAAATTAGGCTTGCTAGTCATGTTGTTTAGCATATGTTGATTCCATCGGTGTTGGATCCTTCATGTTCGTACCCAACAACTCTGTCTGGACCAAGATACAAGGCAAGTGCCTCTCAATTCGGCCAAGTCGAACATCCTGTTTGTGTAGTTGGAACTACACCTTCTGGAATTCATGCTTGTAATTCGGCATGCCTTGGACAGTAATAGCCATGCCAACCAAAATTTGTTCCATTGCCTTTCCCAACAGACTTTTCATCAACCAGTAGAGGTAGAGGGTTTTCTTGAATTGAGTGATTTTGCCTCTTGTATTTCCAGGATCCGAAATGAGGACTCTCCAATCCTCCAGTTTTTTGTTTGTCTCACTCTCCTACTTCACCTCTTCTTCTTATTCATCTGACAGCTTGCGAATCTCTTCATTGGTTCCCTCTCGGTATGTGACTGCTGCTTCACTAATTAACCTTTCGACAGACTTCCTGCATCTTCAGCAATCTGACAGACCTAGTTCTTTTCCTTTCCTGATTGCGTGAGGCTTCTTGTTGCAACCTCGAGTTTTTGCAGGACGTGCCATGGTCTCTTTGGCCCAATCCTATCCAGTGCAACAAACTGCATTCGAATTACATTCCATCATATTACAATATGGTTCATGCACATAAGTGGTAGGATTGCAACGCTCTAACCCACCAACATCCTATCCCCCCCTTATCAATTACAATACCTTGCCCTTTGAGTTTGTAGGCGAGTTCCCCAAGGAGGATCGTCCCAAGACCTACACCAGAGGTTGCACTTCGCCACAAATGCCCCCTCTTAGCAGCAGTCCAACATGCATTGTATCCCTAGTCCTAGGTTGAGAGGTTCAATCGCCTACATGCTATCGGCCTACCCAGGCTAACATACCCTTTGTTAACTACCCAGGACTCAAAAGGAGGACCCAACCCAGGCATCAACCCATCCCTAAGCCCCATGATACCACCTTCACCATCCCGCCTTTCATATCCAATTTCAATTCCCTATCAGATTTCCCGTCCACAGTGGTTCTCATTCTTCTCCCTCATTCCAAGGTTTCTACATAGCCCCCCTTGACTATGCATGGTCATAATGTAGGGGTTACCTCCCAAATTGCAGGTGAACTGGCCGATGCTAACCCCATGGCCCAAACCCCCAGCTTTACCGACGACATGCCTACATGCATCCACACTAATCCCTTTACCAAGTGCCATCAAAATTCCCATATGGGAAAGGATAATCTTAAAGAAAAGCAAAATGGAGAGGGTTCCTATTGGGTGCCAGAGACAAAAGCAAAAGCCTACATACACCACTAGCCCACCCCACCAGTGCTCTTGAATTTTACAATCCTCCCCCATAATTCCATCCCTCTCCCTCAAATGAAACCCAAAGCAAGTCAAGATTATGAGAGCGGAGAGATAACTGATAACATACACGTAATCCTTCGTGTGCGGTCGATGGAAGTGTCGTTTCTCATTGCGCCATAGAACCAGCCCATCGCACTAGTCTCCTTGGACATAGTCACTTTGATAATCACCAACCTTCTCTCTGGAGCAAATATAAAACCCAACATATCCCTTCCTCTTGCTGCCACCTTTCCCATATACAGTGCTCACCATAATGCAACGAGCCACCTCACCCATTGCCTCAAGTGTGTGGGGTTGTTGGTTCTGTACATTTCAATATACCCCCGAATTAAATTGATAATCTATTGGCTCGCACCTTCGTCGAGGATGATGAATTGGTTATTTTAAGTGTGGTGCTAGGATTAAGATAAATGGTGGAGGATTGGATGATAGTAGGCTTTTTTAATTTTATCTTTCACTGTTTTGATTTCAATATTTCCAATCTTTAAGGATTTTGGGTTTTCTTTTAAAGTTTGGTTTTGGTCCTAATATTTCAATTACATTGTCTTTGGATTTCTACAGTTGTTAGAAAATAGAGAGAGGGGTTGAATTGTAGTACTCTTTAGATCTCTATGGCTATAACTCTTAATATGCTTCATGTTGCCTCATGTAATTGTAGACAAGCCCATTTTCAAAATGCAAAATACATTAAACAATTTGGTTGAAATTTATGCACTGATTTTATTATTTTTCAATTGAAAATTATCCTTCCCAATCAAATAGTGTTTTACTATGCATTCCTTATTAATGTTAGTGCAAATTTTCTATCTAGAAATTGAACTTAATATTGGTCTTTATGATTTTGCTTATAAGTTTTGAAGATAATATTGATGTTAGTGATATTGGTAATATTATTTTCTTGCATTTTTCCTCGATCTTTTCTTCCTTCTTTTAATGTTTTTGGGAAAAATTCATTGTACTTGATTTTGAAACAATAAAAAAAATATAAGTCAACTCTTCTTGTCTACAAAATTTTAATACTTTTGTTGTTTTTGATTAATGATTATTTATACTTTTCTTATATATTAAGAAATAATATAATTCTAAATTTAATTTAAAAAAAAATAAAAATTCAAATAATAATTATATTAAAATAATAATTTCACACCTTATACCTACGGTCATTTTTTTTCCTTACTTAATATACTTTGATTTTAAAATGTAATCTCATTTTATCAGTAATTTTTTTCATATTATTTAAGTTATAATATACATAATTAATAGATTAAATTTTATTAAACTTGATATATTAATTGAAAATGAAAATAGAACTCGGCAATAATGTATGGCGGTGTCTTGCGTGGTCAGTGGATCACATTTAAACTAATAACCATGTTGATATATATTTCACAGATTGATAAAAATAGAAGTGGTATGGTTGCCATTAGATTACGTTTAAGCTAAGAACTAATAAGCGAGGGCATGAGCACATTGGTTTTGTCAGATATGGAGCGGTGGCAACCATATTGCTGTGAACTTGTACTCCAATTACGTGATCTGTCAGAGCTCCGCGTTAACCATTAGCAGCTTCGAATTCAAGCAAACGCATACCACTTTTGATTTGAACGAATTGGTGGGGGAGAATAGGTCGTGTGAATTACGACTTAATTAGACACTTCAATGTGTATTACAATTTCCAAGTAAAAGTGAAAATGGTTTTCATTCATTTTGTCCACCACTTTTGAGATTCTTGACGTGGTGCTGACGATAACTGGTTGGTAGACATATAAAAGTTCAACACGACGCTCCCACCGTCGTTGAAACATCTACCTACCCGTTGCCGTTTGTTTTCGTCTATTACGGAAAGTAGGTGCATGTTAGAACTACAATTTTGTGTGTTCCTCATTAAATGGATTCCAGGAATGTTTTGTGTATTTTTTTGGCAAAATATTTTAAGATGCAATTTTTTTTTCAAGATTTAATTTTTTAATAATCTCTTTTAAAGTAAAATGAGATTTGGATTATTCTGTATTTTTTAATGTTTTTAAAGTTAAAATAAATTTAAACGAGTTATATTAATATTGGATAAATAAATAATTTAGGTTCATATTAATTTGGAAATTATCAAGATCCTAAAATTAAACTAAATTAAATTTCTTAAAATACAAAACTTCTCAATAAATTAAATTAAAATAATTCTGAATTAATATCATAGATATATCTCAAAATAATTTTCTATTTCTCACAAATAATATATTTAACTTATTTTTGAAATAAGTGAAGTTAAAGCTTTTTATATTAAGTTAATATTAATAGTTAGAAAATTAGAATGGATGTTTATTAATGTATTTATGTAAGAATCTATCAAGATTCATATTAATTTTAGATCTATCAAATGCTAAGATAGATTAAATGTTTATTTATTTATTTTAAAAGTAGTTTGTATTTCAAGAGATTTGATATTCTTTTGGTAGAGTTAACATAAATCTAGACAAATTTAATTATTAATAACTAGCCTAGATCCATCTTACCTCTCGATCTATCAAGCACCGAGAGGGATCAAATTTCTTGAACTGCAAAGTTCTTTTCTGAGTGCAAAACTAGAAGGTCCTGAGAGGGATCAAATTTCTTGAAGTGCAAAGCTCTTTTCTGAGTGCAAAACTAGAAGAAAGGTATGCAGCTTGACAGATTTGATCCCTCTCAGAGCTTGATAGATGCACAGTTCAGATGGATCTAGGCTAGTTTAATTATTACTTTTATTTTTTTTTAGCTCGGTTTTAAATTTATGTATTTTCACTAAGTCAAAATGTTTTAATTAATATTTTTTTATTTTATTTTCATTTTTATTTTTATGTAATTTGATTGGGTCAAAATGTTTATGTAACATAATATAACAAGACATTACAACATCTATTTGTGTCAAATGGGAGATGGTTTTTGGGCATGTACTGATGAACCATGGTATTGGGCCATGGTATGGTATGGTTAATAATACCCATGGTAAAGTGGGGTGAGTATTCATGGTTAAAAATCTTGGTATATTGTAGTATTCTCTTGATTGCGAAATGAGAGATGATTTTTGGCATGTCTTATTGATGATCCATCCTATTGGCCTATAGTATGGTAGGGTTAACAATATCCATGGAAAAGTGGAGGTGAATATCTATGGTTACAAAATCTTGTTATATTGTAAGTATTAAGTTTTTATGTGGTTATTAATGAAATTTAAATATGGTTACAAAATTATTTTTTTAATTTATATGGTAAAATGGATTTTAATTTATAACTACTATTTATATTTTATATATTTTAATGTAATAGATGTGTAGATATATCTCAAAAGTAATTATAATTTTTTTCTTCTTTTAGATTTGATAAAAAATATGTCATAAAATTACATTCAAATAAAATATTTTGATCGTGGAATGAGAGATAATTTTTGGGCATGTTGTATTATTGGCCAATGGTATTGTAACAAAGCCTATTTACAAGTTAATAATATCTATGGAAAAGTGGATGTGAATATCCATGGTTAAACACATTGTTATATTGTAAGTATTAAAGATTTTATGTGCTTATTAATTAAATTTAAATATGGTTATAGAATCATTATTCTATTTTATAAGGTGGAATGGATCTTAACTTATTGTTGCTATTTATATGTTATATATTTTAATGTAATTTATCATATTATGATTTAATTATTAAATTTTAACCAACACGTAAATATTTACCAATCTTTAAGTATTATAAATTGAGACATATTAATATAAATTCAACATATTAAACAAGCATGTAAAAATATTTACAAACTTTCTTACCTTACACCTACACATCACCCCTATACCGATTTGTAGAGAGCCTCTAGAACCCACAATTAATTAATAATTATATTATAGTTATCATTTAATATTTAATTTTCTTTTATTTTCTTTTTGATTTTTTGAATCGTAAGTTTGAACCAAATCAAAAATCAAAATGTTTTATTTGTAATTATACTTATAGAATTATTTATTTTATTTTTAATTTATTTTAATTTTTCACCTAATCAAAATATTTACAAAACATTATATTACATTACGTCACAAGACATCATCAATACAACAATACCAATACATCATCAATATATCAATACCATACTAGGGGCAATAGGTATATAGTTTTCAAATTTTCAACCATGTTGTTAATTGTGTTGCCACATTATAATATATGTCACGACTCCACTGAAGAAATAAAAAAAAAAAAAATATTATCTTTACCATTTACGTGTTTATTCAGCACCACATAATGCCACATCATGAGTTTACCCGCATGTAAATCTTTCCGATTACATGCGCTGGAGATAATAACTCACGTGACCGGAGTTATATTCCGACATACTGGTTGTTGGTCTGCATTAAATTACTGGTTAGTTGTTTCCTCCTATGCAAAACACCTGGCTTTGCTTTGTATACTCCCTTTGCTCAGTCATGTGAATAGGCGTGGCATCGTACCCTTGTCCACTGCGCTCCTCGGTCACCGCTCTCCTTCAACGGTGCGGATCATCAGATCTGGATCCGAGGGTGGAGACCTACTGGAGGGTTTGGGGTACAATGTTATGTCGTCCCGAACCTCATACCACTCATTTGGTTTTGGCGCTGCTTCCAGATTTTGGCTTCGTCTCTCTGCGCATTGGGGTTCACCCATTAGCTGTTCATCTGAGAACCTGTTCGCTGTCCAGGAGCTAGCCAACTAGTTCTTCCGGAATTTGCTTTATGCAGGTGATGGTATTTGTTTGTAGACATTTTGTGCTATTTTCTCTTAACATATAGACTCTCTTCCTCACAGGTTTGCACAGATGAGTTCATGTATGTTAATGTATTCTTTTTACTTTCATATGTGTGAAGGAGGACGCTACAGACGAAGGGCCCTCTACTGCGGAGAATGGCAAAGTCCTCAGCACTCTGGCACCCCACACCACTCATCAGGTAGGCCTCCAAACAATGCGTGTATGTTTTCTGGGTGAAGGTCAAGGGTTTTCATGTTTGGCAGTTGCCGCTACAAGGTTTATACATACATATTTTTGCTTGCTTTCAAATTCAAGGGATTAGTAGGAGTGCCCAGGACAGGGTCCTTGGGGATTTTCTCAGAGATTAACAAGGCTCATTCGCCTTCAGGCTTCAATGCCTTCGGCCTGTCCCATTTGAATTATAATGAAAGTAGTCAGTTTCTGATGATTCAGAGAATGTCCACAGCAGTACCCTAGTAGATTGGGTTTCTTCTTTTCTCCTTCAGTGTCTCGAATATAATTTATTTGTTTGAGTTAATGTAAGGGGTCTTGGAACTCAAGGTAGTGATTGACTACTTAACATTGGATAGGACCGAGATCTCTACAGCCCCTCTCTGGTTACTTCGGGTATAATGGAATTGTTTGATTCGATTCACAACTCTTTGGATGCTGATATCTAACTCTGTATATGGAAATTTTCGGTTCATGAGGAAAGGTTTTTTTTTTTTTTTTTTAAACAGGTTTAATCTTGCTATTGAGAGCCTTGGCTCCATTTTCACGGGACTTACAAGTTTGTCTTCCTACAAGTTAATTGTGTATTCAATTATATTTACTGTCACTATGTTTCGGTGCTCTATGGTTATTCCTACTTGTTATGGCGGAACTGTCTCAATGTTTTCTGAATGTAACCATTACTTGTTCTATTCTGTTTATGATTATACATCTCTTGAACTTCTTAGCGTTCTTAATGTCTGAAAGACTCTGGTTACGGTATAGGAAATGGTTATTTGTTTTTTTTTTCAATTAATTCTCAAAAATTGAAATATCAATGCGGCTGTCGTATACTTTCTTGTTGTAATTTATGAAAATAATTTACAGTTTGTAGCCCCAGCGTTGATTTATATTATGTCAAAACTGGTGTTTTAGTCTATGAATTTTCGAGTTTGTCCCTTTTGTTATAATGCAACTGAAGGCTCAGGATTGCTCTTCCCTTCGCTGACTTCCTGATAACTTCTGTCTAGCAGAGTGCGTTTTTCTTATATTCTATGGTCTGCTCCTTCCAGAAGATAATCCCGTATTTATCCCGAATCCGGATAGTACCACTATATCTTATTTCATGACTATCTATTCTACGGTCGATAGGGATTACCAGACCTGAAGAGTTCTCTTCCGGTTTTGGGGAAACACCGGACTAATGATTGCTACCTTAATCCTCTGTTGCGGTTAACAGACCTATCCTTCATCGAAATTTATTTATTTTTTCTCTATATAAATTTTATAAACACTAATGTACCACACAGTGGTGTTTGGTTTCTAAATTTCAATGGACAGTTAACAATCATTTACCGGTCACCCCTGTAATAATTGTTTTGAAGCAATTGCCAACATAGAATGCATAATAACGATAAGAAGATCGAGTAACCTTAATAAATATCCATTGTTCCTCTACTGTAATTTCAGTTATTGTAAATTTCAGTTGGCAATTAATACTATGGTATACATATTAATTAATGAGACAGATTTCACCAGAAGCTTTTACTTACCTGGTCCGCCTGAGTTTGTAGTTGTGCCACAGAATTTCACCTGTAATCTTTGCTTTCTCTTGATCACCCAACCATGAGATCCGTTGTCAGGACCGGAATCTCCCCCCCTATCTCTCTTGTAGGCCCACATCCCTCAACAAGACGCACGCACCTTGTGCCTGGCTATCTGGTCCTTACCAGACTTAGCCAATTCCTTTTTCCTCTCTTTTCCTCTACCTATCCTTACAACGCAGATTTTTGCCCCTCCCCTCCCCTTTTCCTCTGGAAGCCCTTCTAGTTAGGGAAGGTAGTTTGAGTGCAGTTTCAACAACTGTTTTCTTTCCCAACTTCCCTCTCAGAAGTTGCCAGCATTTCAAGAAGTATTTCCTACTTAATATATTTTAAAGCACATATTGATAAATAAAAATACTATTAAATTTTAAAACAGTCTTTCAATGTCATACTTAATTCTATCTTTTACCACAGTGAAAACTCAAATATTTACATTCTCTAGGGTCATCACATCTCCCCCTCCTGAGATTGGACATCTTCCCGATGTCTGATGTTCTAAACAACTCTAGGTAAGCTTTTTTTATGAGCTCTTCATCTTCCTAAGTGGCCTCGTCAGGCCCATAGTGCTGCCACTGCACCTTAACTTGGGTAATAGCTCACTTCCACAGCTGTACTTCTCTGCGATCGAGGATGCTCAGCGGCTCGACCAGGACCTCTCCTTCCGGTTCTACCTGCAACCAACAACATTACCAGTCAGTTCCTTCTAAAATAAACTTTTAACTGGACCTACCAGAATTAATCCTCACCTGTATGTCCTGCCATTTGATCACATGTTTAGGGTCGTAAATGTATTTTTTCAGTATAGAGACATGGAAGACATTGTGGATCCGAATGTGGCTTGGTAGGGTGAGCTGGTAAGCCACTAGCCCAACTCTTTCCAAGACCTGGAATGGTCCAAAATAACGGGGTGCCAACTTGGCACAACAGCTCCATTGCAGGGTACTCTTTCTGGCTTGGGTCCTCACATAAACATGGTCACCGACCTGGTATTCTTTGAACCTTCTTTTCTGGTCAGCAAAGCTCTTTTGTCTATCCTGAGCAGCCTTTATATTAGTGCGCACTCTTTTCACCATATCCTCCATTTCCTTAAGCATCTTTGGGCCCAATCTTAATTTGTCTTCAGGTCCACCCTAGCTTGAGGGTGTACGGCATTTCCGCCTGTACCGGACCTCAAAGGGGCTCATTTGTAATGATGTGTGATACCCATTATTATATACGAATTCAACCAGGTGTAAATACTCCTCCCACTGTGTTGGTTTCTGCATTACGTAAGCTCTTAACATGTCTTCTACCACCTGGTTCACTCGCTCTGTTTGACCGTCGGTTTGGGGATGATAAGCTGTATTGAAAATCAGCTGTGTTCCCAGTTCTGTAAATAATTCCCTCCAAAAGGTTGACGTGAATTTTACATCACGGTCAGATATTATTATCTTCGGAAGCCCATGCAGTTTAAACACATTCTGCATGAAAATGTGGGCAATTTGCACAACCCTGTAGGTGGATTGCACAGGTATAAAATGTGCCGCCTTACTCAGTTTGTCTACCACCACCATAATAGAATCATTGTTCTTCTTTGTCCGAGGCAGCCCTGTTATGAAATCCATAGAAATAGTTTCCCATTTCCATTCCGGAATGGGTAAGGGTTGTAATAACCCTGCTAGGTGCTAATGCTCTACTTTAATCTGTTGACTTTCCAAACACCGCGCTAAATACTCAGCTACATTCTTTTTCAACCCTAGCCAGTGGTACTCTTTTCGAAGTGCGGTGATCATTTTTTGGTACCCTGGATGCCCAGTGTAGTGGCTGATGTGAAATTCATCCAAAATCAGTTTTTTAAGACTGTTTTGACTAGGTACGTACAACCTTTTTTATAATGCAACATTCCAGCATCATCTATTTCATATCCCTGTAGATTTTTCTCGCTGGAAATTTGTTGTACCTGCTGTTTTATTTGCTAGTATTCAACATCTTGATTTGCTGCTGTTTTTATCATTTCCTTCAAGGGATTCTTCCATTTACTGGAGGAGATTTCATACAAACATTGCACCTTCCGACTTAAAGCGTCGGCCACTCGGTTTTCCCTCCCTTTCAAATGCTTAATATCAAAATCAAACCCGCTTAGGAAATCTGCCCAACGTGCTTGTCTCGCATTTAAGGTAGGCTGGCTGAAATAATTTGTCAGACTGCGGTGGTCTGTTAGTAATAGAAATTTCCTCCCCATGAGATAATGCCGCCACATCTTCAATGCGTGTATGACGGCTGCTAACTCTAAGTCGTAAGCAGAATATTTCTGCTCATGCTCTTTTAACTTTCTTGATTCGTAAGCAATCACTTTTCCTTCTTACATCAACACACCTCCCACACCCTCCTTACTTGCATCAGTACATACCACGTAGTCCTTATTAGGATCAGCTATACTCAAGATGGGTGCTGTGGTGAGTAGATGCTTAAGTTCCTCAAAGCTTTTCTGACACTCTAGAGTCCATTTGAATGCCCTTCCTTTTTTCTGTAAGGAGGTGATAGGGTACGCTACCCTTGAAAAACCTTCCATGAATCATCTATAATAACCGGCTAAACCCATAAAGGACCTGATGTCTGCCACATCCTTTGGTACGGACCATTCCATTATGGTCCTTATCTTCTCAGGGTCCACCGCGATCCCTTCTTTTGTAATTATATGGCCTAAATACTGTATTTCTTCTTTGAAGAAATCGCACTTGCTGAACTTAGCATACAACTGGTGTTCTCAGAGGGTTTGTAGCACTAATATGAGGTGCTCCTCGTGCTCCTCCCTAGAACGGGAGTATATCAGTATATCATCGATGAATATCAGCACAAATTTGTCCAAAAATTGATGAAACACACTGTTCATTAAACACATAAAAGTGGCGGGGGCATTGGTTAACCCAAAAGGTAGCACCACAAACTCATAATGCCCATACCTTGTTCTGAAAGCTGTTTTGACGATGTCTTCCTCCTTAATCCTAATCTGGTGGTAACCTGATCGCAAATCGATCTTGGAGAACACTGTTACACCCTTCACTTGATCGAAAAGTTCATCGATCCGAGGTAAAGGATATTTGTTTTTGATTGTGAGCTTGTTCAGCTGACGATAATCTATACACATTTGAAGAGTTCCATCTTTTTTCTTGACGAATAATATTGGGGCTCCCCATGGAGATACACTGGGGCGAATGTAATTTTTGTCTAATAGTTCTTGTAGCTGCATCTTTAATTATGTTAACTCAGGTATGGTCATTCTATAAGGTGCTTGCAATACTGGTGCTGCCCCTGGTATCAATTCGATGTTAAAGTCTATATCCCTTTTAGGTGGCAATCCAGGTATCTCCTCTGGAAATACATCCGCAAAATCTTGTATTGCAAGGACGTTATGTAGCATGGATGTTTTATCTTTTGAATCTGCATAGCCTACCTAAATGGCATAAATTTGACACCCCTTTCTGATGCATTTTGCTAGTTGGGATGCAGTGATTGGCCGGACCTGCACTGGTCGCTTAATTCCTTGCACCTCTTGCTTCTCTCCAAAGACATCTTTGTAATAAATGGTTTTTGTTTTGCAGTTCACTAGTGACCAGTGCTTTACTAGCTAGTCCATTCCAATCAAAACATCATATGAACCAAGAGGGAGCACATTTAAATCTGCTACTACTGGCTGCCCTGCTATTGTTAAAGGACAGTTATTAATTTTTGCCAGCACTCGTCTCTTGGCCCCCGTAGCTAACTGTACTAGCCATGGATTCTTAAATTTTACAGGTTGTAGCTTACAATGCTCTACTACCTTTGGGCTAACATAACTTAGAGTGGCTCCTGGATCAATTAAAACAGCTACAGAAAGATCTGAAATTTTACCTTCGAATTCCACCATGGTCGGCTAGTACTCCACCTGACGATCGTCCAGGGCTGCATTAATCCTTGGCACGCTACATCCCACATCGTCGACTGTTGATACCTCATGGATTTGAGATATCTGTTTGATTCCCTTCCGCTGTAGACAATTTTTGACGTAGTGTGGTCCTCCACAACCCCAACATTGTACTGGGGGTCTGGCTACCCCTTCACCATCCAATTTGACAAGTTGTTCGCTCACTCTAGATTCACTAATTGGCTTAGATTTGAATGGGCCTCTCTGTACATTTCTGTTGTTCTGTCCCTTGCTAATTCCCTTACTACCACCGCTGCGACTTCCTTTACTGTTCCCAGCTATCTTACTACCTCTTTTCTCATTCCATCTTTTATTTGGAGCGTCTCCTTTTTGTTTATTCTGCTGGTAGTAGATTCTGGCTTTGCGGATAGCTTCATCCATCGTCCTAGGATTGTCAAAATCAATCCTTTCTCGTATATATAGGGGTAAACTACTGACAAATATTTGCACCTTAGCTTTTTCTTCTTTAATGTAGGGCACATAGCGAAGCATGGAAGTGAAACGGTTGATAAACTCGTCCATAGTCTGTTGTCCCAACCGCAAGTCATGGAATTCCCTTGCCTTTTCATCGTAGAAGCGCTCAGTCAGATATCTTTCTTTGAAGTACTTTTGAAACTTCTCCCACGTTATGGTCCGTTCGCTTACCCCCTTGACGATCTTAACTTCTTCCCACCATAGGGTCGCTTTCCCTTGTAACTGAAAAATGGCCAGTCGTGCCTTTAGGTTGTGGTCATATTCATACAGCTGAAAATATTTGTTCATGTTAATTAACCATGCTTCAGTCACTTCCTCCTGTTCCCCCTCAAAGTGTGGGGGTTTAATCTTTCGAAATTCTCCCTGCAGCTCCACCCTTTGATGTTTTGAGGTCTGTTGTTCAGTTGCATTGTCAGAATGGTCCTCCCCCTCTTCTGACCTTTTAGGCTCTATTCGATGGTTTTTCTCTTCTGACATTCTCTGTTGTTCTACAGTGGGATTAGCTAGTGGTGGGTTCTGTCTATCCGACAAACTTTTTAAAATCCTTTCTTGCTCCACCGTCAGTCGTGCATTATCCTCTCGCAATCAAGCCATCTCATTCTTCAGCTCCTGCATCATCTTTAATATTGCAAGGTTTGTGCTACGTGTCTCCTCATCGAGTTGTACCCATAGCTCTGGGTTATCCCCAAGCTTTATTGCAGGTCCTTGACTCGCTATCAATCTATGCGCAGCGCTACTAGCTCTCTGCATACTCACTGTCTATTGTCTCGTTGTTGTTTTCCTTTGTCTCAACCTAAGAAATGGAACCAGAAGAGGAGTTAGAATATTAATTGTCTTCTTACAAGTATAATAAGATTGTAACTGCACAATGCTTGTTTATTTTCATTCAATTTTGTTAAATTTCTTCCTGTGTTGTCCCAGAGGTCATAGCATTGAACCTCTGCCCTGATACCAATTTGTCACGACTCCACCGCAACAATAATAAAAAAAATATTATCTTTACCATTTACGCGTCTATTCAGCACCACATAATGCCACATCATGAGTTTACCCCCGTGTAAATCTTTCCGGTTACATGCGCTGGAGATAATAACTCAGGTGACCGGAGTTATATTCCGACATACTGGTTGTTGGTCTGCATTAAATTACTGGTTAGTTGTTTCCTCCTACGCAAAACACCTAGCTTTGCTCCGTATACTCCCTCTGCTCAGTCATGTGAACAAGCGTGGCATCGTACCCTCGTCCACTGCGCTCCTCAGTCCCCACTTTCCTTCAATGGTGCAGATCATCAGATCTGGATCCGAGGGTGGAGACTTACCGGAGGGTTTGGGATACAATGTTATGTCGTCCCGAACCTCATACCACTCATTTGGTTTTGGCGCTGCTTCCAGATTTTGGCTTCGTCTCTTTGCGCACTGGGGTTCACCCATTAGCTGTTCATCCGAGAACCTGTTCGCTGTCCAGGAGCTAGCCAACCAGTTCTTCCGGAATTTGCTTTATGCAGGTGATGGTATTCATTTGTAGACATTTTGTGCTATTTTATCTTAACATATAGACTCTCTTCCTCACAGGGTCGCATAGATGAGTTCATGGATGTTAATGTATTCTTTTTACTTTCATATGTGTGAAGGAGGACACTACAGATGAGGGGCCCTCTGCTGCGGAGAATGGCAAAGTCCTCAGCACTCTGGCATCCCACACCGCTCACCAGGTAGGCCTCCAAACAATGCGTGTATGTTTTCTGGGTGAAGGTCAAGGGTTTTCATGTTTGGCAGTTGCTGCTACAGGGTTTATACATACATATTTTTGCTTGCTTTCAGATTCAAGGGATTGGCAAGAGTGCCCAGGACAGGGTCCTTGGGGATTTTCTCAGAGATTAACAAGGCTCATTCGCCTTCAGGCTTCAATGCCTTCGGCATATCCCGTTTGAATTATAATGAAAGTAGTCAGTTTTTGATGATTTGGGGAATGTCCACAGCAGTACCCTAGTAGACTGGGTTTCTTTTTTTCTCCTTCAATGTCTCGAATATAATTTATTTGTTTGAGTTAATGTAAGGGGTCTTGGAACTCAAGGTAGTGATTGACTACTTAACACTGGATAGGACCGAGATCTTTACGACCCCTCTCTGGTTACTTCCAGTGTAATGGTATTGTTTGATTCGATTCGCAACTCTTTGGATGCTGATATCTAACTCTGTATATGGAAATTTTCGGTTCATGAGGAAAGGTGGTTTTTTTTTTTAACAGGTTTAATCTTGCTATTGAGAGCCTTGGCTCCATTTTCACAGGACTTGCAAGTCTGTCTTCCTACAAGTTAATTGTGTATTCAATTATATTTACTATCACTATGTTTAGGTGCTCTATGGTTATTCCTACTTGTTATGGCGGAACTGTCTCAATGTTTTCTTAATGTAACCATTACTTATTCTATTCTGCTTACGATTATACATCTCTCAAACTTCTTAGCGTTCTTAATGTCTGAAAGACTCTGGTTATAGTATAGGAAATGGTTATTTGTTTTTTGTTTTTCAATCAATTCTCGGAAATTGAAATATCAATGCGGCTGTCGTATACTTTCTTGTTGTAATTTATGAAAATAATTTACAGTTTGCAGCCCCAGCATTGATTTATATTATGTCACAACTGGTGTTTTAGTCTATGAATTTTCGAGTTTGTCCCCTTTGTTATAATGCAACTGAAGGCTCAGGATTTCTCTTCCCTTCACTAACTTCCTGATAACTTCAGTCTAGCAGAGTGTGTTTTTCTTATATTCTATGGTCTGCTCCTTCCAAAAGATAATTCCATATTTATCTCGAATCTGGATAGTACCACTATCTCTTATTTTATGACGATCTATTCTACGGCCGATAGGGATTACCAGACCTGAAGAGTTCTCTTCCGGTTTTGGGGAAACACCGGACTAATGATTGCTACTTTAATCCTCTGTTGTGGTTAATAAACCTATCCTTCATCAAAATTTATTTATTTTTTTCTCTATATAAATTTTATAAACACTAATATACCACACAGTGGTGTTTGGTTTCTAAATTTCAATGCCCAGTTAACAATCATTTACTAGTCACCGCTGTAATAATTGTTTTGAAGCAATTCACAACACAGAATGCATAATAACGATAAGAAGATCGAGTAACCTTAATAAATGTCCATTGTTCCTCTACTGTAATTTCAGTTACTGTTTATTTCAGTTGGCAATTGTTAGGATATTCCGACACATAGGAATAGTTAAGTATAACTTGGTCTAGTATAGAGTTAGGTCAAGTGTGTTTCTTTACTATGTACATTTGTAACTTACAATCCGACGGTCACGATATGTAGTGATCCGACGGTTCATTCTTCCTCCGTATTACCGACACTTGATCCATGGCTTGACACCCAATTGGTCCATGAATTCTATTTAAAGCACATGGAGGGTCATTTGTAGGTTAACCGTGCATGAGAGAAGCTTATGTAAATTTTCATTCTTTTATTAATAAATTGCCTGTAGTAACCACGTTGGCGCGGGCCGTGGACTGTTTCCCTCTCTGAGGGTTTTAACCACATCAAAATACTGGTGTATTGATCTGTGATCTGTTTGTGAGCGGTGTCCTTTCGGTGTTCTGTCTGAGGAACTTACCCTGTTTATTCCTAC